>WUAW01014297.1:26279-44078 GCA_017165845.1 Thaumetopoea pityocampa | reverse complement strand
TACTGGCAGAATTGTACCAAATTGGTCAAACGCCATAAACCAAGAAGTGAAGTGAAGTGAAGTGAAGTGAATTATACTATTTGTATATGTAGTAGCAACTGTTGTGATTGGTTTCGTGCTAATAAGTACGCCAATGAGATCAAAGCATACCAACATAATTGTTGTGTGCGCAATCTTTATAACAGTAGCTGAAATATACACATTTATTTAATTATTAGCTTTTGCCCGCGGCTCCGCCCGCGTAAATATCAGTTTCCGCTACATGAGAAATCCCGACACAATCGTAGATTTATATAAAAAACTTTAACCACTTTTACTTGACCTCTCATACCTAAGCGGTGATTACTAAAACAGGGATCAAACTGTATCTACAATTCTACTGGACCGATTTTGATGAAACAAGCCGCATTAATTAAGTCGGAATAGTACATTTAAGACTGTAAAAGTTTAATCGAAATCTACCCGTTGGTTTTTGCGTGAAGCCCGAACAAACAAACATCGACAGAGGCCCTTATTTAGTCGATCTGAGTAGTTTATTTTTGAATATCTTTGATTTTTGAAAATTTGACATTTAACAATTTTATAATAGTATAGATATCTATAATTTAATACATTTAAATATCACAAACTTTAAGGATGTGCTTAACAGGGAACCAAAACTTCGTGAGGAAACCTGCAAGCTCGCAAGTGCATGTGAAGTCCATCAACGCTCTAGTCCAGCATTGTAGACTATGGCCTAATCCCCCTCCTGATCAGGGGAGGTCCGTGCCCCTGTAGTGGGAACGAATATGGACTGGGGATGATGATGATGAAATATCCCAAGTAAATCAATGTTTCCTGTTTTTACAAGGTGGGCAGCTGCAAGAAGGAACCTGATGACCAATTGTCATTTAACATTCCTCCAAAATCAATGCAATGACCAGTATCTTTGAGACACAAGCTGAGACTCACTGTTTTTTCTTCCTTCCGAAACACTGAGAAGCCATGGAAATGATAGTAATCTTTAAAGCTATAAATTAGTAAATTGAAACTGAAATGGTGATTATTTTTCATGCATATTTAGGTGCTAATCATGACTCGGAGTACCTAATGCCCATGAGCAGTTGTTGCCAAGTGTCACTGGCTTGCGTTATGGTCCATCGTAAGATCGTACCTCTGAACAGGGGGTACAGTCGTTTGACAGCTGGTTCTGCATCTGGAGCAATACTACTAGATCTTGTTATGCCATATGTCATAGAATCATGACTACCTGTAAAGAGTTACATTTATTCCATTTATATAAGTTATTGTCATTAATTCTAGTAGTAGTAGTAGTAGTAGTAGTAGCAGTCTAGAGGCTAGATGTGTATCTATACTGTTTTACTTATCTGGTATAGCATTTGTAATAAAATTAGGTGATATTTATTTCAAACTAAAGGTCACAAAATGAACAACTCTCCTAATGCTGCCTGATTAAGTTTCATTTAGAAATAAAACAATGTTGAAGATTGCTGTTTAATTGTGATTGATGATTTATATTTTGTTTCTTTGTATTACCAGTCATGAATACATTACTGAATGCTACAAATTAATTTTAATCATTTGAATATTTTTACTTTATATCATTTAAAATTTAACATTCATTAAAATGTTTATTGTTCTGGTTATGGACATCATGTTCCCTCAAGACAAGGTTTATTAAACTAATTCTGGGATAATTATAATTCACTAATCATTTGTATAATGTGTATTTAGGGTAATTCTCCAGATTAGGTCCATCAAGGTTTACTGACTTGAAATATATTTTAATCAGTAGAGAATCTGCAGCCATAGTAAATTTTAAAAGTCCCATTTGGTGCAATCAACACTTGTTTATTACTATTTGTTTAGTAGCACTCGCCAGCAGCTGCCGCAGCATGCTTGCATTGCTCGCTCGGTTTATCCATTTTTTATAACAACATAACATTCTTCTCTTTGCTCATCATCACACCAATTTTTGGGCATTTATTGTGTTATTTTGTCTTTAATGAAGACTTTTACACCCACCATTACAGTTAAATAGTAAGTACTAGAATAAATATGGTGGCTTCCATTACAATGTGATTTTAAGAATTTTAAATATTTTTCTCGAGTGCTTGAATTGTCCCAATCGGAACTTTTAAAATTTACTATAGCCGCGGGTCCTCTATCAATTAATTTATATTTCAAGTTAATAAGCCTTGGTGGACCTAATCTGGAGAATTACCGTATTTAGAAATTGGTTTCCCTAGTAACACAAATAAATTTAAAAAATCCGAGTTTTGCGGATCCCTGTTATTTATGACTTTTTTCTTTGATAGACTACTGTTGGGAGAGTTAATAATTCACCTGGGATAGCAAGATAAATCAGAGGCACATCTTTTAATTGAGGAGGTAAATCATTCATCCAGGTCTCCAAATGCAAGTTCTTTGCTAAAGTATTCTCACCCATTATAATAGCTGAAAAATAATTTTAAAATCATCGATTAAAACAATTCAGTTCAATGCCAATACAGCTCAGTAACACCAACGCGATAAAACAAAGGATTACCTTTACACTTGAATTTATAATTATTAGATTCTTGGGTAGTTAATGAGTAGTACCTTTGTGCAGTACAAAGGAAATAATCTTGTGGTTAAATTTGAGACTTGGATGTATAAAACGTAATTTATGACCCAATTTTCATTATATCCTAAATTAAAATCCTATCAGATTAAATAAAGGGCTCAAACTGTTGGTAAAACTAGATAATTACAAATAATATACTACTTTTTAGTCATAATTGCTTAAATAAATTAGTTGCCCGATCTTGAACACCGAAAAAACAGTCTCGATACAAATAAGTCCACAGTTTCAGTTGATCTGTGGTTTCAGTATATACAAACATATGTAGATTTATATATATGTTACCAGTGAAAGTGCATGCAATATACTATACGTTAGTATCTCTATGTGGTCTGTGAATATACTTCAATCAGTTTTTTATTTCTGTAGATTACAATACTTATTATTACCGTTGCTTTGTTTTTGGAGTTGGCCCGGTTATATTATTGTTGTCAAAATTGAATTTGACGAGAAGTTTTGGCAACACACCTACTTAAAGTTTTATATGATTGATATGTAAATTTGTCGTTGTTTTGTATATAAATCGTCAATAATCATGAACAATATAGAAACATTGGAATAAAACTATGATTAACATTGTAAAGTGACCATATTTTTCAAGACAAGAACTTTCGCCTAGTTAACGTGGTAATCGTTGGATTATCGTCAAAACTCTCAAGAAAAAATAAATGAGACACTTATGCTTTTATTATTTAACTTGTGAAAAAGTTACACAAAGCTGTATGGAGTTGGATCCCTTTGCCTTTCTTTTATAAATGAGGGAGGGACTTTAAAATGAATTTGACAGACTAATAATAAGATATTATCACCTGTTCTCTATTTCGTCCGTTCTTATCACAAAAAGCCTAAAAAGCGCTTTGACAGTAATAGTAGTTAATAGACATATCATATAACAATGGGGCTAGAATAATCACTGCGTAATTAAACTCTTTTTTATAATAAAATAAAAAGGACATTTTCATTAAAGTTCCATTTCTCTCATTAGTGTTGTTGTATAAACTCATTTACTTATTTTTTTTTGGAACATACAGAGATAATATTTTTAAAATTTAATACATCAATACTTTATAAAGATAAATAAATCAAATTATACAAACAAGAGTAAAAACTAGCACAGAAATATTTCAAACTCTGTAGATAATGAACTCTGTTAAAAATGATAACGTAGTCTATTTATAAATAATCAAAAAACATGTCATTATTATTTATTAGAATATTTCAACTTGTTGGATTGTCTAAACCCCTCGTTACGTTCTAAGCTAGGAGCTAAGCTACTGTTTACTGTTTAAAAACTTACTCAGAAAAAATAAGTAAAATCCGTTGTGATTCATGTTTGATATGAGATTAATTAGCACGTAGTAATATTTGTCTGACCACCAATAACAAAAAACGATACCACTAAAAGTAAATTATTATTCAGTAACATTTAGTCTGTACATTTGAAAATAAGTTCATATACGCTGTGCACACAATCACACGCGTCGGAGGTCTAAGTAAAATGATCTTAGCATGTGGTTGAATGAAAATAAACATGATAATAAATGCAAAAAGTTATTAGATTCTACTTTTAATGGGTTCCACTGACTAGTGCTCTCGTTAAACTAGATGCTAGAGACATTAAATGACCGGTCACTCGTTTTGGTGAAAGGATCTTTTTGCCGTCTTTGTTTAATCTAATTATGCTGTAACCTTGATTACTTACGGCCCTATTAACTTTTAATTCGGAAGTAAACGACAGAGTAGAACAATAGTAATAATAATCCGTAACTCGTTTCAACAACACAAAACCTAAACCGATGGATGAATTTAGAATCATAAAATTTTGCACAAGACCTCCTTATAAAACGTCGCACAAAGAAAATATTTTTGAATATTTATCAAAATTTATCATAGTTGAATAGTTCCTCGGATGTTGCATATGGGAAATTTCATCGGGTACATGGTCAATACATGGTGGGTACTTATAATCTATACTATTATAAAACCGTTAAATGTCAAATTTTGTAAATCAGAGATCAAAAAAAACTACTCGGATCCATTAATTAAGGGGTTCTGAAACTAAATCCGTCGCTGTTTATTTGTTGATTTGTTCAAGCTCCACGCAAAAAGCAGTGGGATTTATTATTAGATTTTGGTCACACTATTATAATCTTAAAGGTACATAATATGCCGACTTAGGAACGGGTAAGCAATCCGAGTTACTAATGTCTCTTCCTACTCTTTCGAGATAGTAGTCCTGAATCCTATAGTCCTTTTCCCAAATTCCATATACCCTGCTCAATACACCATTCCTATCTCACCCTTTTTCTTCTCCTCTCCACTAAGCCAGTGGCTGCCGCACCGATGGCTGCATGGCTAGACCGAAGATGATGGCTAGCCCTACCCAAGCATGCGGGTTTGGGTGGACCCATTTTACCTTTGCTTTTCGTGGGAATGCAACAAGGAATTTTAACACATTTGAACCTTATAAAAATGGTGACGTCGTGGTTCGCTACCCGACACCTCTCATTTCCTGCGGGGGCGAAAAATGGGTTACGGATAGCCACTTTGCTCGTAGCAAGCGGAAAGAAGAAGTCTCTGCATACCCCAATTCTTCGGTAGTATAGTGATCAGTATCCCCGCCTGTAACGCGGGAAATCGGGTTCGATTCCTCGCCGGAGAGCCAGGAAAAAGGGCGTAATTGTATGTATATATCTATGTAGTACCTTTGAGACTGTAACGGTTTAACCAAAATCTACTCGCTGGTTTTTGCCTGAAGCTTGAACAAACAAACAAACATCGACGGATTTGGTTTCAGAAGCCCTTAATTAGTCGATCTGAGTACCTAGCCCCCCTAGCCAAGTTGACATTCGACAATCGTTATCGCTAATAGAAACGAAATAATTGTATTGGAATGACACTTCTAATCGCAGTCACACGTGACTTATCGAATAGAAGTGACATTCCAATACATTTTTTTCTTTTCTATTAGTGATAACGATTATCGAATGTCGATTTGGCTAGGGGGGTAGTTTTTTTTAATTTTTTTTCATTTACAAAATTTGTTTAACAATCTTATAATTGTATAGATTAGCTTTTACCCGCGGCTCCGCTCCTGGCTCTCCGGCGAGGAGTCGAACCCCGGTCTTCCGCGTGACGGGCGAGGGCAGTGAGCATTATTCTACCAAAGAACTGGGGTATGTAGAGACCACTTTTTTCCACTTGCTACAAGCAATATAGCTATACATAACCAACAGGTATTTTGGTTAAAGTATTACAGTCTTAAAAGTACTATTCCGACTTAAATACTACGGCATATTTCATCAAAATCGGTCCAGTAGAATTGAAGATACAGTTTGATCCGTTTTAGTAGCCGGTGTTAAGGTACGCGAGCTTAAGTAAAAGTAGTTTTAAGGCTTTTTATAAAAAAAATATGATTGTTTCGGAATTTACCATGTAGCGGTAAACCAATATTTATGTGGACGGAGCCGCGGGCAAAAGCTAGTACTATAATTATTATTGTAACTGCAAAGGTGTAAGTACGTTATGCTTATAACATTACACCAAAACTACTGAACAGATTTTGATGGGGATTTCACTAATACTTTGCTTAGTCTCCAAAACGACATAGGCTATAAGATCATCATCCAATCCCACCTCAGCCGCTATTATTGCATTTTTGATACGGGGGAAGCGGAAGGAATTAGCTACCTCATAATAATATTCTGGACTCTGTCTCACAGATTGATTTAGACTCACACTAGATACTAGACATCGATATACATATTCAGACATAAATACTAATACATATATAGATAAACGTTCATGTCTCTGGTGCAAACATACGAACTCATTTGCACCTACTTATCGGGCTTTGAACTTGGGACTCGTTGGCTCAGAAAGCAGGGTCACTGCCATCCCTAGGCACATACCAAACTTTACAAAGGCAGGCCCTCAAAACGGAGCACTAAAAATCTACATCGAGCCCTGCAGCCGAGAAGCCGGCTCTGAGAAACGAAAGAGTAAGGTTTCTGAAGAACGGTCAACTTTCCTTGCACTAGGGTAATGTAGGGTAGTCCTACCCTACATTACCATAGGTACCCACTGTATGAAGTATCCATGTCCCAGGTGCGGCGCGGTGCGGTCAGGCTAATTTCCATTTGTAAGAATTGGCTCGTAAATAATGATCACTACAGACGCCAATTTGGCTGAATATAGTTTTACTATTTTTAATTATTGTATTCTATGTTATAATATAATTTACCTATGTTCGCAGTAACGTATGTTCGTATGTATATTTTGGAGACAGTTAAATATTTTTTTTTAATATACTCCTTACTTATTCAAAACAGCTAGTAGGATGTATCCTAGAAAAAGTACCAGAAAACCAGGTAAAATTGTTTTGCTTGGTGTACCATAGACGAAAATATATATGTAAAAACAGTTATGTGTGGTAGAATGTATAATGCAATTGCCGAGGATATCAAAAAACTATCAGCTAACTGGTCCGGGAAAATGTTATAGGATTAGCTTATTGTAAACTGTTTTTACGGCGTATCAGATGTTTTTCGAATGGGACATTATGACTATTGAATATTTGGATGTCTTGTATAGGGGGAATGTGCTGCTTTTTATTTATTTTTTTTCTTAACATCTTTATACCGTGTTTCACGCAAATAAGTATATTTAGTTTTCAAATTATATTAATATTTATTTATTATTTAATTTAATTTCATTTCATAAAGAATTTGAATTTAAAGTTTTCCCCACTGCTCAAAAGAGCGAGGCATTGAGGGGCATCGACAGGTCATGCACCATGAACGATGAAGGACAGCGCAGTGTCTTCAGTCAGTAGGAGACTGACACGTCTCGCTACTGACGGTATCCGTGTACTGATTTCTTCTGCATCAAAAAGATGATCATACCTTTTTGTGGTTGTTTTATTTATGCACGAGCTTATGCCCGCGCTCCGCCCGGGTGAATGTCGGTTTTTGGCTACATGAGAAATTCCGAAACAATCATAGATAGATTTATATAAAATGCCAGATAGATTTATATTAAAACCACTTTTATTTAAAACCACTTTTACACTTACACTTATAATTTTTTCTAAATATAAATATAAACTTTCGTCGATTAAGGGTGCTACGAGCTTATCTTTTTTGAATGCGTTAAAACACTGAGTGAAAGCAATTGCACATCCTGTACTATATCCAGATGGAGTAAACTCAAGGAGGTTTCGAAAAAAAATAATGGATCTTGTCCCTTGCTGTACTGCCCATTGCTAACCTATGTCAGCTGAAAAAGCTCAATGAAAACAAATGAAATGGGAAAATGGGAAAGAGGCGTGACTCTATGTATGTATGCAGTATATACTATGGTCTCTGCCAACCCTTATGGGTTATCGGCGCGAGTATATGTATGTATCTATGTATGATATAAAGCGTTGATACCTAAAGTGGTCTATATCGACCCCCAGGGGTCGACGATGATCTGCAAATGGTCCATGACAGCTGTCTAATTAGATCACATAAGAACTTAATGATATGAATAACATTAAGATTTGATGAATTTGCAAAAAAAAAGTGTTAGCTAAGAAGGGAGGGGATCCAAATAAAAGGGAAAAAATGCAAGTGGTCTACGAAACAAAAAAGTTTGAGAACCTCGAAATCTAAAGTGATCCATAGGAAGAAGGGCGACTTGTGTGACTCATACCGTCGTAAGCAGCTTGAGGTGTCAGGAAGCGAGTCACCCGAGGAGTCCTCGAAGAGCGAGGCTTAGAAAGTCGCAGTAGAAACGAAGACACATCTGTCGATGTGGACTGTCGCAAAGTTTTTAGATAGTACGAGTCTGACGCCTGCAACGTCTTATCCAGAATTGCTCCTGAGACAAAAAAAAATAAAAAGTCGAATCCTGTAGTTGACTATTTTTGCTTACGAATAAAGATTGTCAGTGCACATAAGACTGCACGGGTAGCAGGACATGTTGTTGAATAAGCGGATGAATGTTTTTTTAAATGATTATAGTCCCTTACAGTGATTATTTTATTAGGATATTAGTGTTCACGTCACCATTAAGGTATCGTGCTAATGTCGAGATGGAGGAAAAAATTATTAGCGGACTGAAATGTTCATATAAAACTGAATAGATGAGGTATGTGTTTAGAACCTTGAGCTCATTATCAGCTTAGCTGCCTGTAGAAAAGTGCGTAATATCGGTCGATACCATATTGAAACCAAAAGATTTGTTTAGTTTTCAATTTTGGAATTAAAATCGAATATTCCTATTTTCTCTATAGCGTATCATAAGAGTGTAAAATTATATTGTAATAATGTCATGTAGTTTTCGGATCATTTTTAAAGTGCAGAAAATGTCTCAGGCATACCACTGTGCTGAGGATACGACTCAACGATTATGTGGGATTGGCACCTACTAAAAACTGAGTCCTTTTGTAATCTATGGGTGCGACCGCGGGGGTTACTCGCATATTCGACTGCGGTGCGTGCGGGTTTGAGTCTGTGACCTCTTCTTTGTGCAGGGAGCTTAACTCCTCGACTTCTATGAGGCGTGCTGGACGCAGCGCGTTACCTCCACGGTATGCTTTTTATGTACCATGCGCAGGCTACATCTTAACGCGGTTCAGATAGGTACAGACCCTGCGTCGACGTCCTGGAAGTCTTCTACGAGCTGAGTTAAGCACGCACTTCTCGCGCGCTCTCTCGGCCAACTCTTTGGCCTTTATAACAGCCTCACAAAAGGTGGCAACTGCCGTCCAGGCGCTCTCGCTCTCAACCACGACTGGGCGAAAGAGCATCCGTTTGCGACGAATTACAGCCATTGAGTGTCCCACGCCGAATATGCTAGCAGGGTGCGAGACGCTGTTTCTTCTAGAAAGGGCAGTGGTGACATCTGGATTGGGCGCAATTACATGGAGCTTTCGGATCTGATGAATGTAAGCACATGAACATATAAATCTGTTATATTTTAGAAGAAAATTTCATGTGCGTTTATATAGGGCATTTTGCGTTAAAACGGTATAATGAGCATGAAGAGACAACGACAAGCCAAGAAATAAAAATACAACAATATTCTAAATACAGAATGAAGCAAACAAGAGTATCGAATAGGATCCTAGAACTTTTGTTGTTTTATGCCTTCATAAACTTTGATAAAACCGAATTGAGATTATTTGACATATTGCGTGGAATAGTCCAATGTTTCTGCCGATAACGGGCTCAAGCGGCACTTTGTACGCATTATCTACATTAATTTATAGTGGACAGTTTCTGGAAAGGTTAATAAGTCTGCTATTTAGTGTTGCTGTATGACTATAATATGAATTTTGTTTACGTTGTAAATTTGCATTTGCAGTTTGCCTGCTAATCTTTTACGCCCGGTTCAGTGTCTTTAGTCGTCGCTGCGAGTTTTGTATCATCGTTATAAGATGTTCGGTCAAATCTTGCACAATCAGTAAAGTGAGGCCAGCCATGTGGTATGCCAAAACATTCCCACACGCGCCGTCGTGGCCGAAGTTACCCGAACAAGTATCGATGTCGACCCGAACCAGTCCGCTTGTTGTTGCACTAAACGTGAACGGCTCCCTTCCACAGTCAACCGACCATATTATCTTGAAACGCGACGCTTTCGCCACGCAGCGTTCCGGTCGTCCAGCTACCCGACGCACAGTCGAATCAACGCTGCTCATTATTACACGTTTCACGAATACGTAAACATTTCTATTGTGCTTGTTTATAGTAAAGAAGTTAATAGTATTTATTATGTGCGTGCTTGACAACGAGTTAAAATGAGTAAAATACGATCCGGTGTGAAATAAAGACGGAACGAGGCCGCGCTAACAGATCATTTTTAGAACGCAGAGACTAAAGATACGAAACTGTATAATTACTGTGTTATTTTTCCCGTGCGATGTTGGGGGAGAGTTTTGATTAAAAAGTTGACTTTATACGTATTCTGGGACTTATTGCGAATGTGTATTGAAACGTTTATCGCTATTCACGGGCGCACGGCTATGCGCCACGACTTGGTGCATTTTATACGACACACGTCCTCCGACCACTATTGCGAAGGAAGAATTTAGTTTACGGGAAAGGTGAGGATCTTTTTCTTTTGCTGTGTAGTTTTAGATTGTGCGGCTATAGCTTACAATGTTGTTATTAACAAGTCCGCAATCAGAATTATTTAACACGTAACAGAAAGCTGACCACAAAGTATGGACGATGCAGATTACTCTCGGTGCAGCGTTACTAACATAGATGGTAGATTTACATATGTATGTAAGTACTTTTAAATTATACGAAAAAATACTTAGGAAGTTGGACAATTATATTAATTTAAAGTAAACAATATCGGTTCTATGTTAATTAACTGCTTTATCACGTTGTTTTGAAATGAACAGGAACTGGACAGTAATACCAAACAACTTCCTAATTAAATTTGTAATTATAAAAGATACGCTGTAAATTATTACATTCTGCTTCTTCCTACATTCATTACTCATTACAACATAGATGTTAGACATTAACACAGATAGTTATATACGAATGAACCATTTTAACCTTTGTGGATTTTATTCTGAAAAAAAAAACTGCGACTTTTTTTTAATAACAACGAATAAAAATCTTATTTTTTTTTAAATTCTAACAAAGTCTTCGGAAGTCTTGTTTAGTCAGAAAAGTAATTGCGTAATTTCGGGCTATTTGTTTTTTTCCACGGGGGAAAGTTTGGAATGAGCCTTATTGATCAAGTTGTTGTTAAGCGTAACATCTATAGATTTGTTTTACAACAATTTGATCAATAAATAAAACTTACCTGAATTGATCTGATTCACATAAATCTGATCTGAGATCATATTTACATTTGAGTTTTATAAATAGTCCTTAATGATCTTACAGCTGAGACGTGAACAATACAAACAAGCGGCTGTTATATGTATATTATATTCAAGCACAGAAACAAAGACGTATTTAATATCCTCAACTCGTCAGCCTTGTAAATGTACGCTCCGTTTCACTTCAACGAAGAAATATGGACAGTTTACTAATTTACTAAAGACCTTATCGCCGAATATAATTCTATACTCAAAAAAAATATATATAAAGAATAAAGTCTGTAGTCAATACTTAGTAACTAAAACTAATCTTATCTAAACTATGATATTATAAAATTGTTAAATGTCAAATTTTCAAAGATAATTAAAAACAAACTACTCAAGTCGACTAATTAAGAGCTTCTGAAACCAAATCCGTGGATGTTTGTTTATTTGTTTGTTAGTTTGCTCAGACTTCACGCAAAAACCAGCGAGTAGACTTTGGTTAAACTAATACAGTCTCAAAGGTACTATTCCGACTTAAATACTTCGGCATGTTTCATCAAAATCGGTGCAGTAGAATTGAAGATACAGCTTGATCCCTGTTTTAGTAGCCGCCATTAAGGTAAGAGAGCTCAAGTAAAAGTTGATCTTAGGCTTTTTATATAAATCTATGATTGTTTCGGGATTTTTCATGTAGTGGAAAACCGACGTTTACCCGGGTGGAGCTGCGGGAAAAGCTAGTATTATTATAAAATTATTAAATGTCAAATTATGTAAATCAAAGATTATTTAAAAAACTACTCAGATCTGAAACCAAATCTGTCGATGTTTGTTTGTTTGTTAGAGCTTCACGCAAAAACCAGCTAGTTTTTGGTTAAACTGTTACAGTCTTAAAGAAACTATTCCGACTTGAATACTGTGGTACGTTTGATTGAAATTGGTCCAGTAGAATTGAAGATACAACTTGATCCTCTTTTATAGTACCTATATTTATGTATGACAGTGAATCCTGGACATAGTAAAAGAAAAACGAAAGCTGTGTGAATGCGATGGAAATGCATTTCGCGGAGTATCTGTGACTGACTGGTTGAGTAAAAGCGTGATAAGGGATCGACGTAAGTTGAAGTATAATGTGATGACAAGGATCGAGAAAGGAATACTCCAATTTGGTTTGGTAATTTAGAAAGGATAAGCGAGATTCGAATAACGAAATCAATATATTAGGTAAATATAAATGGAATTGTCGGAAAAGAGTGCATAGGAGAAACCCTACCTTGGTGGAATCAACAACTTGTATCAGAAAGGTTAATTGATATAAGTATATGAAAAAAATTTATAAATTTAGATGAAGCGGGAAAGCNCAATTTGGTTTGGTAATTTAGAAAGGATAAGCGAGATTCGAATAACGAAATCAATATATTAGGTAAATATAGATGGAATTGTCGGAAAAGAGTGCATAGGAAAACCCCTACCTTGGTGGAATCAACAACTTGTATCAGAAAGGTTAATTGATACAAGTATATGAAAAAAAATTATAAATTTAGATGAAGCGGGAAAGCTATCAAGATATAGTGATGTAGTGATGTTATGGCAAGGCAAACTGTGGTCTCTGCCTACCCTTATGAGATATTGGTGTAAGTGTATGTAATGTACGTATGTTAATCCGAAATTGAAATTAGTATCAAAATCATTATTATGCAAATGGACACTTGAGATTGGTAATGTCAGTTTGAAACATTAATATATTCAGTTTAAGGATTACGAATTTTTATTTTTAATTTCAGGTATGATGCTGCAAGCCCAACTCATACTAGATGTTGTTTTCGTATATTCGAAATTGAATTGACTTATAAATTCTACAAGATTTAATAAATCTTTTCATTATTATCCCTCCAATTCTTGATCTGTAACGTCTTAGCTTTCTAATTTAATTTTCTTGACGTTATAAATTACACCTTTTAGATCTTTCATGCGTGTATTCGTCTTTATATCTACATTTTCTTTGTTCTCCTTATAGAGTTCTCGCCTTAGTAAGACTAAAATCCGAAGTATCTCATTTTATTTTGGTCGGTTTGTACACATGCGCTCTTTATGACGTAAATATGCAACTCCTGGATGGATGTTATTTTGTCAATTTATTATTAAAGCGTTTCTCCAACAAAGGGTTTGCTGCACTGTTTTAAACTTTTATATAAATAACACATACTGACACAACTTCCCATACATTATATTATTATTGTAGTAATTATCGTGGCCAGCATAAATTAAACTGACGATACCATTTGCCGATTTTCTCTGTCTCCTCGGATTTTATTGACTTTCTTTATTCAGTCGGTTCCTCAATAGCTACTACAGTTCTTTGTTTTTAAATTTCATAAACATAGTCCATTACTGTACCACAGAATATTAACATTTACGAACCAATTAAGGTAATTTCATGATAATGATTAAATACCAAATTCGTCATTTCTAGCTTATTAGAGACATGTCGTTATATTATACAAATGGCTCTTCCCACTTCCTCGCTTTTAATTTCTTATAACCTAACTACATTTACTATTTGCATGTGAGGAATTTCAGCTTGAGATATATGTTTGGTGCTTATTACATGTGGTCAAGGAAAATTTTATGGCCGCAGTACTTGCGTCATTTGTAACGCGAGGAAATTTACAATTTTATTACACTAAGTTTGTATTTTTATTGAATACTAGCTTTTGCTCGCGGCTCCACCGTGTGAATGTCAGTTTTCCGCTACATGAAAAATCCCGATCAAGCATAGATTTATATATAATAAAGCCATAGAACAACTTTTACTTGAACTAAAAAATTGTATTATTTATCACCAATACCTAACTTAGTAACTATTATTAATCTTACATTATTATAAAATTTTTAAATGTCAAATTTTATAAATCAAAGCTATTTAAAAAACTACTCAGATGAACTAAATAAGGACTTCTGAAATCAAATCCGTCGATGTTTGTTTGTTCGAACTTTACGCAAAAACCAGCAGGTAGATTTTGGTCAAACTATTACAGTCTTAAAGGTACTATTTCAACTTAAACACAGCGGCATGTTTCATCAAAATCGGTCCAGTTGAATTGATGATAAAGTTTAATCCCTGTTTTAGTAGCCGCCGTTAAGGTAGGAGAGCTCAAGAAAAAGTGTTTGTAAAGCTTTTTATAAAAAATCGGTACATGTCGGAAACCCGACATTCACTCGGACCGAGTCGCGGGCAATAGTTAATTTAAATAATGAAATTAATCAATGTTCATGCTATTTATTAGGCTTAGTAAATTACTTGAGTTATCCTACTGTTTTATTTGCACGTAATGAAATCTGTTGAAGCTTAAACTAATGCACCCAATAACTGAAGGTGAGCGAGCTGCGAGAAGGGTTAAAATTCAATATTTCTCTCTTATATTCACACTCTTACAGACAAAATTATTTCACTGTGTTCGTACAAATGAAAGGCAAAATAACAGATTCTGAATTTATAATAAGCGTGGCTCGGCCTCCATTTATCCAACACGCCTGTAAGTTTGAAAACTTGTATCCGGGTATATTAATGTTATAACCGGTTCGACAAGCAAATCAGTTGCCAGATTGAAAGCTCGACAATGCAACTCAACTGTAATATTTTTGTCTTAAATCCTTTGAAAACCATGACGTTGGAGTACCTTAGAATTATTTTTACATATTTATGCATTAGGAAACCTACAATTACGATAATAAAGTAGATTGAAAACTTTAACAGGCAGCTAACGGGGAGTCCATTAATTACGTGATGTTTTTAGCAACTTTTTATTCAGACACCAATCATGACCTAGTATTACCCGCCTTCTGAAACACGGAGCAATCTAAACTCAATGTTAAAATAGTTAACCCATCTAGTACCTGGCCTAGATAAACGCTGCTTGAAATTGCAGGTTTTCGTTAAATATTGCATAATAAACTTATTGGTCACTTCGCCACTGATTGTAATTCTGCTATAACAGAACTTAACTAAATTTACATAGACTCTCCCTATCTTTTGCTAATGTTAAATGCTAAAACGAGATAGATACAATTTTGGTGCTGTCAGTTGTGTTTGAACATGTCAAAATTAACAAATTAAGACCTGACCTCGGACCACGCCGACTAAAGATATGCAAAAATGCAATATTTTTTGCACCTTTTGGCAGAAATGTAAGTTGGTACTCGTTAAAAATGTTTGTATCTCGTTTTGGTGTTTGGCAATAGAAAAAGATAGGGAGAGTCTAAATTTAGTTTATGGTATATCAGAATTGACATTATTATCATTGTAACCACAACGCAAGATGATAAGTTTTGATTCCCAGTTGTAAAATAATATTTTTGTTAGTTTCCCAAGTACCGTCTTTTTACGAGTATCACTGTCATTCTGAGTTCATTTTTGTCCCCACTACAGGGGCACGAACCTCTTCTAATCAGCAGGTGAATCAGATGGTATTGCGAAGGCATGGCCGCACAACTCGCACGGCCAGCCACAAGGACCAGAAATGGAGGTCGTGTGGTTTTTAGTGTGAATAAACCGCACATAACCGCTGTGTTGTGCCTTTAACACAGCGTTATGCGATCAGGCATTTTCCACAGGTATAAAAGTGGGAGGATTAGACCATTGTCTATCAGTTAGCCTAGTGCGAGTCACCTATGCAGGCATACAGGTTTCCTCACGAAGTTTTTCTTCTCCGTTAAGTACATTGGTATCTATAATGGACCTATGAATGTACATGAGTTTAAAACAATCCAGCGGCATCGGCATCGAACCCACGACCGTTTGATTATGAGTCGTTTCTAGTACCACTAGACCAACAATGTACTTTAAAGTACAATTTAGTTTTTATATTTACTCACAGGATACCCAGAAATTGAAGTGACAACATTATTTTCAAGTTTTATAAATTAAAAAAAAAAAACGAACTACAAGTCCATCCAAATGTCCATCTAGGTATCTGGAAGAAATCGCATATTGCGATAAGAACGCCCAATGCACACATTTAATTTTGTGTTTATTACGTTTTCTGCTCTGTTCTACGAGTCAATAAATTGAAGAAATCATACAGTGGTGACGTTTATAGCACATGGCAACTTTGTCTTTATCGAGTTCAGTATCTTTCCAAGAAAGTTAACGGGGACAACGGCTAATGCGTATATAGGACTTCCCAAAGCCCTTATGATTGGTACATAAGGTACAATGTTGATTGTCGAATGACTAGCAACACATGGCAGATGAAATCAGAGCGAGGTAATGAAATTGTGCAACATTTGAGATGTATGTTTACTATACTATTCCGGCTAAACATGCCGCAGTATTTAAGATGGAATAGTACTTTTAAGACTGCAACAGTATGACCAATATATTTCTACTAGTTTTTGTGTGTAACTCAAACAAACAAACTTTTTTCTTGAGAACGCAATGAGGAACTTTAATCATTTTGAACCTTATAAAAATGGCGGCGTCGTATTTCGGCACCCGACACGTCTCGTTTCCCGCGGGGGCGAAAATGGGCTACGGATAGCCACTTTGCTAGTCGCAAGTGAAAAGAAGTGGTCTCTGCCCACCCCAATTGTTCGGTAATATAGTCGTCAGTATACCCGCCTGTCACGACCGGGTTTCATTTCCCCTCAGTCTCCTGAGAAAAAGGCGTGATAATATATACAGAAGATTATGCAATTTTTTCATAATACGAAATCTTAGCAATTGCTAAACTATGCCATGGCCATTTACGTTTTGTTAAACTGTTATTTTTTTTGAACGTCTAAAATGATACATTCAGTTTCCTGTTGGCAATTGGTAAATATCCAAAAAAAATTAACATACATACACTCACGCCGATATCCCATAAGGGTAGGCAGAGACCATAGTACATACTAAATTCATACAGTCACGCCTCTTTCCCATTGGGGTAGGCAGAGACCACTTCCTTCCACCTGCTATGATCATATGATATAGCAAAATGGCTATCCGCACCCCACATTTCGCCTCTGCGGGCAAAGAGACGTGTCGGGTGGCGAACCACGACGCCGCAATTTTATAAGGTTCACAAGTATTAAAGTTCCTCATTACATTCCCCCGGCGCAATGGAGCGCAAAACAGATTTTTTATAAGCACCTAGTCAAATAAATATAAATTTTATATAAATTCTTTATATAGTAGCTATTTTTAAAAGTTGTATGTTGTATTGCAAATGGCAAATGCCCCTGCCCTGCCCTACCCTGGGTACGCCCATGGACATATACTTCTGGATGTAGGCCTCGTCTAATGTTCGCTACACGGAGCACCTACGAGTCGCCTTGCTACATCCATCGATTGCTCGCGATACTTACCCGTTATTAAGTCGATCAC
>WUAW01014297.1:9617-26265 GCA_017165845.1 Thaumetopoea pityocampa | reverse complement strand
GGAGCACCTACGAGTCGCCTTGCTACATCCATCGATTGCTCGCGATACTTACCCGTTATTAAGTCGATCACGTAGTCGGGGTCGATGTATACTACGCCTTCTGGTTCAGGGTCGGCAATCTATCACTTTAGGAGCCCAACGTCGACCGGTTCCGCGAGCTATATGTATGTAGTATCATGTATTCTAGCTTTCTAGTCTTGTCGAAAGAATCAATCTAAAACAGTTCTCATTAAGTTTTAAACGTAATTAATCCATATGAATACTGTTATAATATGCTCACATACTGTAATAATAGTGAGGAAACCTGCAGCCCTGAGAAATTTTCTCGACGGCGTGTGAAGTCTTCCAACTCGCATTAGACCAGCGTAGTGAATAATGGCCGAACTCCTGTTACGTTGAGAGGAGACCGCGCCCGGCTGTGGGATAATAGATGGATTGATGATGACGATAATGCTTGCTTTGAGCGCTGTTGTGCCGAAGACACAACACAACGGTTATGTGATGTTGCACCCACTAAACACTGCACGCTGCTGCAGAAGGACGGTAGCCTGTGCGCCCGGCCGCGGGGTCATTCGCGCATTCGTCTGCGGAAAACAAACACACCTAATACAGTAGACCTTCAACCATCATAAGAAGTTTAACTTTCCTCGTGTCTTGATTGGTTTATGATATTGATACGCAGTCTCTGTATCCACCTCGGGGTAGACAATGACTATCACAGTTACATATATATGACAAGTTGTCAAAAATACATTTGCAGTAGATGAATTTGCAAAATTCAATATTAGCTAAGCAGCGGGTATACCCAAAATTGAAAAATATGAAAAGTGGCCTTTTTGCCAAAAAGTTTGGGAACCTCTGGTCTGTGACAAGACATAAATCTACGGAAATATCGGTAGATTTATTTGGCAACGATGAGTCCAAATCCCACTAGCCAACGATGCACCCTGCTATTCGCGATTCGGGCAACGAATGTGTAAGGTGGAATGGATATTGCTTCAACTGACAATGGTGTCAATTCTCTTATAACAAAACTTAACAGAACTTAACTAAATTTGGTCTCTCTCTGTCTTTTTCAAATGTCTAACGCCAAAACGAGATAGTTACAATTTTGGTGCTGTCAGTTTCGTTTAGGAGCGTCAAAATTATATGCCTATACATAGGTATATATAAGCCTTGGAACCACTTTTACTTGAGCTCTCGTACCTTAACCGTGGCTACTAAAACAAGGATCAAGCTGTAGGTATCTCCATTTCTAGTCAATCTATTTTAATGCCACACTATTTAAGTTGGAATAGTTAGTACCTTTAAAACTGTAACGGTTTGACCAAAATCTATCAGCTGGTTTTTGCGAGAAGTCCGAACTAACAAACAAACAAATAAACAAACATCGACGAATTTGTTTGATTTCAGAAGTCTTTAATTAGGCGACCTGAGTAGTTTGTTTTTAAATATTTGTGATTTTTGCAAATTTGACGATTAACAATTTTATAATAGTATAGATAGTAAGAGATACTTTTATCTATACTTACATATGTTCTGCAATTGAATACATGGGCAATATAAAAAAATGGATTCACTGATTTAATGCTCATCTTTCAATGTCGTTATACGCAGACTTCTTGTGCCAAACTACATTAGATTCGTAATAGACAAAGTACATCTATTTCTGTTATAACAGAAATAGATTTATTTATATTACAACGTTTTTATTAGCTCGCTTTCTTGTCTATATTATCCTCAATCCATATTTGTACCCACGGGCACGGATCTCCCCTAATCAGGAGGGGGATTAGGCAGTGGTCTACCACGTTTGTCTAGAGCAGAGGTTCCAGACTTTTTTCTCATAGAGCACTTTCAAAATTTAGCTGGTCCGGTGGACCCCCGCAGCTACGTTTCTACCATATTCCCAAAACTCGTCAAAAATTGTGAAGATTAAATCTAACTATGGAAATTTGCGTACGCCAACGTAGACCCCTGTCGAGTCTCTCGTGGACCCCTGGGGGAACTAAGAGTGTAGTGCAAGTTGGTTCTTGTCTATATATTCGGCTCTTGTCTACAAGTTGGACCTTGTCTATTTGAAACTTTGAACATTGGTTGGAAGTCAACAATAATGCAATATTATAAGACTGGATTAGGAATCTGGATTAGTAATTCGAATAAGTAAGCTTAAAATTTTAAACTCACAAGGAGAAAAGCAGAAAGTACACACAATTCGCCCCCCCTTCATCGAGTAAATATAAAAACGATCGTGTCAATTTGCCGATTATTTTAGTGCTCTTTCGTTTCTTTATATTTACATAACAATTAACTACCTTTGCGATATCACAGATCTTAAAACGAATGAAACTAAATTTATAATAAAAATCATATTTTATTTTGTGACACGAAGACACCACAGAATCCCTTCTAATCATTCCCAAATAAACTACTACGTAGACTTAATATTCGCTCTATAACACATAATATAATATATTTTTCACTCTCTTATCACTTTTTTGTCATTAGATATCTTCCGCGATACAGGAATACGTAGTGACTATACATAGACCAATGAATTTTATGTACTTGTGTAATTATTTTAATAATAAATAAATTATTATTATTACATAATACGATCCTGAAACACCTCTCTCACTTCATCCGCAGTAATTTATCTTTTCATCCACTTTTGTGAATTAAGTGCGCTAAGAACTTAACCTTTTTGAAGCAAGTTGTTGATTTGATCACGGGCGTACAGGGCACCATTCACTTTATTTCCCATAGTCACTCCCTTTTCGATATCACTGTCATACCTCCCATCTCCTGAGATCATAGTTCTCAAATATACTAATTCATTTATTTGACCCACTGTAGTATCATCTATAACAATGATACATGTTGTAATATTTTCTTCGCTTTCTATCACCATACTTTTGTTTTACTCATATTAATGTTCATTCCTCTTTTCTCGTACGCCTCATTTACTACATTTAACATGTCTTTTTTAACTTCCGCACCGATGGAGTAAGTAATACTTCGTCATCATCATACGAAAGACATTTGACATAATATCACACTTCGTATCTTTTAAATTCGACAAACAGCTGTAGACATAAAGGTTGAAGAGCCACGGAGACGCAACACATCCCTGTCTCACACCTTTTGAGATGTTAAACCAATCCGTGTACGCCTCAATTAGTCTGATAGGAGCCGTTGAATTCTCGTAAAGAGATTTCAGTGTTTGCACCAGGCAGCCATCAACTCCATACGACATCAGAAGCAGAAAATAACTTGAATATACTACCCATGTAAGGCGTATTACCCGAAAAAATAGAGCATATCTTAAGACAAAACCAATTAAGCCACTAAGACTGATATCAGATATAATATGATAATACAATGGCTCATCTAAGTCATCCCCCTAAGTAATACCTGCACGGGCCCTAAATAGAACTTATTTAGGTTGTATGAGATTATTGTAGCAAACTTTAAATGCTTTTCAAACAAATATTCCAAACTTATTAGGGATGAAACTGTATATACTATTTAGAACAAATATATTTCACCACAACGAAACAGTTTAAATGGTATTAATAAATATTATATTCCTTTAGTGTTATAATTTCAATAACGTTTATGCTAAGCGAGTACTTCTTTATATACGCCTACAGATGATGTCATCTGTAGGCGTATATAAAGAACGCGTATATAAAGAATATCCGTATATAGTATATAAAGGCGTATGTAAATTACAGCTATGTAGCTGTAATTTAATACAATGTATATGGGTGTTATGTTACATTCGCATTATATAAAGATCAGAATCAGCTATTAATGGAAGCCTAGTGCGATAAATAATGTACATAAAATAAACATATACATACGAGTATACGCGCACTTCATGCTGTTATTCTAAGGGGTTGGTTAGACAGAGGCTATAGCTTTCTACATTTCCCGCATGTTAAGATTCTGAATTCCGACTTACACGCACATCCATATGTATAGCATCATCATCAACTTATCTACTGACCAACTGCAGGGCACCGATCATCTTTCAGATTGAGAGGACTCTTGCTACAGTCTACCAGGCTGGACTAATACGGAATAACAGACTTCACAAGCCGCCGAGAAAATCTCTCAGACAAGTTTCGTCACAATGTTTCCTTTCATCGTCTGAAACGACTTATATTATTTGTTTGATAAATAATGATTAAATTATTAATACACACATGATTTCAAAAAGTCAGAGGTGATTGCCTTAGATTCGAACTCAAAAAGACTTGGCGTGCATGATCATCACTAAAGCCTTATAAATATATTTAAAAATCCTGATGTTTGTGTTAATAAATACTTAATTATGCCAAAACAAGTGAATCAATTTCGATGAAATTTGGTACGCAATGGAAAGTAATCAGGAATGAGATATAGGACAATTTGTTCAACTGTAAGCTACTTAAGACAGGCGCAGTAACTTATAGTATATATAGCTCTGAATTCTTTAAGATCGTATTATATATGCAGTGCATTGGTGGTGCAGTGATTTTAGACACGGCTTATGATCACATTGTAGACACCAATGTACTTAACGGAGAAGAAAAACTTCGTGGGGAAACCTGCATGCCCGCATGGGTGTGTGAAGTGTACCGACCCGCACTAGGCCAGCGCGGTAGACTACGGCCTAATCCCCCTCCTGATCAGGGGGGGTCCGTGCCCCTGTAGTGGGAACGATATGGACGGGGGATGATGATGATGATATTATATATAGTATTTAAGATACTATATAGTAATTAAGACACTATATAGTAATTAAGATATCTACATAATACCATTAGTTATCTCTGTTAGATAAAATCCGAAATGAGGGTATCCGACAGAGAACTAAGGTTACCGACATAGCCACTCGAATAAACAAGCTGAATTGGCAGTTAGACTGGTCACATTTGTCGCAGAACCGATAATCGTTCGAACATGCGAGTTCTGCAGTGGAGACCACGTTTGACAATTGTAGTGTGGGACGACCCCGGCTAGATGGCGCGACGATCTGGGAAAGTGGCTGGCAGCTACTGGATGTGTGCAGCTGAAGATCAGACTAAGTGGCGTGCCTTGAGAGAGGCTATCGTCTAGCAGTGGGCAGCCACAAGCTGATAATAATGATAACCTAATTATACATAGATTATTTACCTTCATAGTAATCAATGTTTGAAATCTGATCAACAGGTTTGAAATTAAATGTGTTCAGATCAACCATCGATGTGTACCTACCTCTTTTAATAGTTACCTGATGGTCTATCCCAAAATAAAGCGGACCAGAGGATAAGATTTCTGCATATTTAGAATCTTTTCGTGTCGTAATTGTCAAATTGTCTCTTATGTAATATGGATCAATATAATCAGCTTTTCCAGTCTACAGTAGGACACAGGCCTCCTCTATAAAAGTTTGATTTCCTGTGGTGATTTCCTATAAGCTTCACGCTTAGTAGACGACTTGAAGATATCAGTAGATGTTGCTTGAGGCGAAGAACAAATTATTAGAATAGGTATATCAATATCGGGATAACTAAACCAATTTTTGATTATTGAAAGGATCAGATTAAATTTTGATTTGGTTGTCTGTGCCGCCAATAAATAGGGTGTTGCCTGATGTGGTTTCCTCCTGGCATTTGGACGATATGATCCTGATTTTGACAATTGGCAATATTCCCTGCCTATGGAGGAAATTAAATTTTCCTTAATTTTACCTATAGAAAAAGTTTGATATCAATACCATGAAATAAGGAGACGAAAGTTACCATGAAATCTTTTTGCAATACGAATTCAAATGGCGCGTAAAAAAATAATACTCTTTTTTTTACAGGTCGCAATTGATGGCATTGTTCACCATCCGGGGCGACTGGTATATATTTTTCTGGCTCATATACTGTAAAATCTACACGTTTATTATATGGTTGTTCAGCAATCATTGCCGCCGCGCTGATAAGGTTCACTCGGTGATAACCGCTGAAGTTGGCAACCAGTCGCCCGGAGGACTTCACAGAGTCCGTACGCGTCGTCGCAAGGCACCGCAGTCGCATCGTGTTAAACACTTCGTCACTTTGGCAAGGAGACCTTCTATCAGGAGAATAGTTATGGCACCAGGATCGAGCACTACCCATGCAATGATGGAAGATAAAGAGCAAGCACTGCAAGGAGCATTGCCTACTGGTAAGAATTTTATTGTATATATATAAACTTTTTACTACTGGCTGGTTTTCTAAATTGCCTACTGGTAAGAGTGTCTTCCTTTTACAAAATTTTTTACTACTGGCTAGCTTTCTAAATTTTTCCTATTCTAAATTCTAATCTACTGTTTTTGTTTTTCAATCTCGGTTTTATTGCCAAAGTGTACCTTCTAACTCAATCTTCTGTATAATCTGCAACATTCTCAATCATAAGTCCACTGACATTAATATCGTGTCTTATGATATCCAACCAGTGTTAATTTACTCAGTTAGGTCGTACTTCAAGAACGACACCCAAACTACTCCCATCTATCGGTCAGAACTCCAACAATGTCGGAATTAAGTTAAACTGAATGATAAAATTTTTCAGTGTACGACGGTAATCCTTAAGTCACGACTTTAAAAGATTTCTGTAACCGAGTCATGCCTTCGGCAAGTTTCTAAAATGTTAATGACATACATTTTGCAGTTGTTTCTTTTAGACAAATATAACACAGCACAATAGGTACGAGTATCTACATAATATTATGTTATTAACAAATACTTATTTTGTTAGTAATAAAACCATAGTGTGTTATTATGACAGAAATAAGCGAAGTGACAAAGAATTATAGGAATACGAGTATCGTCTGTTTTTTATTGACTGGTAGGGTATGAAATTGAGTTTTATTAGACTGATACAAAAATTAAAGGAGAACTTACAGATATGTCACCCATACATTTAATCACCAGTAATTTTATCAATAAACCAGCTCAAAGATAAATCTGACCTTATAGTAATTGAGCCATCATAAGGTCAAATTTATTCTGGAACTGTTTAATTTTATTTTAGTTCATAGTATAACGAATAAATAATTATTGAATAAAATATCAATTATAAATAACTAACCTCATTTTGTAAAAAAAACCTACTGGCTGTAAATAATGAGTGTTGTACGTTTTGAAAACACTTCCTATTTAGTGTTTTTGATAAGGTCAGTATAGTATGCAGTAATAGAAACTGCCCCCCTAGCAAGTTGACTTCGACAGTCGTTATCGCTAATAGTAACGAAAAAAAATGTATTGGAATGACACTTCTAATCGCCAAGTCACACGTGACTTATCGAATAGAAGTGTCNAATTTTTTACGTGCCTATTAGCGATAACGATTGTCGAATGTCAACTTGGCTAGGGGGGCAGGTACGAAATTACATTACACAATCGTATAGACGTTTTAAAATATTTTGATACATAACAAATAACCACACATTTCCCGTTCCTTATTAAGATTTATTTATTCGCCGACATTCCTTAAAGATTATTCTTGTGCATACAGATCAAGATGGAGCTTAGTATTATAATATAGCATAGAAGAATATCTTGTAGTTATAGTAACAATGATTTTTTATAATAGTTTTCCTTTATTAAATTTTAATTAAAAGACCGTTTAAAATATTTAAAAAGTTTGTTGGTCAATTGTTTGAATTTTTTAGAATCATCTTCTGCCTTACGTGAACACATCCGGTTATATTTTCTAGATTCACTTTTCGCTTTTCCTGAATGAAAATATTAATTAGGATATTATGGATAATATTCTTTCGTAATTCTTTTATATATTTTTTTGCTTTCGCTTGCTAGCTTGATATGAGAGAGATATATGTACATACGTTACTGAGAAAATATACTCAGTTTATCATAACTCTAAATATATGTTTATTGGATTATCTATCTCTTAGATGTACGTACTTACATCGTGCTTAACAGATGTAGTTAAATATGTATAGTAGGTTTCTGTTTTAAACCGTAGTAAACGTTTTACTTTTATCATCACCTAAAACGATCATTATATTACTCGTTCCGTCATAAGCCCTTAGAGATCGTACTTTTTATTGTTATCTATCTGTTTATACTATTATAAAATTGTTAAATGTCAATTTTTCAAAAATCAAAGGTATTAAAAAACGAACTACTCAGATCGGCTAATTAAGGGCTTCTGAAGCCAAATGGATGTTTGTTTGTTTGTTCGGACTCCACGCAAAAACTGGCTGGTAGATTTTGGTTAAACTGTAACAGTCTTAAAGGTACTATTCTGACTTAATCAATGCGGCATGTTTCATCAAAATTGGTTCAGTAGAAATGACGATACAGCTTGATCCTTTTTTTAGTAGCCGACGCTAAGGTACAAGAGGTCAAGTAAAATTGGTATATTTTTTTATATAAATCTATAATTGTATCGGGATTTCCCAATTAGCGGAAAACGGACATTCACGCGGGCGGAACCGCGGGAAAAAGCTAGTAAATAATATAATCAATCAAATATAGTATAATCAATCAAAATCTCAATTATCATCCATAATTATATTACTTCACAATATCCAGTCAGTGTCGTGGTCGTGCTTCAAGGACAGTTATATTGCAAAATAAAACACTTGCTTTTTAAAAACATAGACCATTTGGGATATGATTCTGTAGAAATAAAAGTAGGTATAAATGAAATGTTAGGATTTTTTGGACCATTTACTACTAAGCGATCCAATTTGCCAGTTTAGCTGCAGACCACTCGTAGATTTATGTGGCACACTGCCAGTTACACTAATCTTTAACAAGCTTTCCCAGAAACCTCTGGATATTGCTAAATTTATCGTTATTTACCTCACGTTTCGTACTCGTGCATCGGATCAGGTTAATTATTATGGTTAAACCATAATAAATCACTTAATATGATTGCCTGAGAAATTACACTAACTAATTAGGAATTTCGATAATAGTATAGGTATATTTCCATAATAGGATAGGGACAGGATATCCTTTGAAAAATGAAATACAGAAGGTAAGGTTGAATAGTATAACCAGTGGCGTGCACTTCATAGAGGCATAAAAGCACTGCCTACCCTAGCATTTCGTAAGCTCTTACTACAAATAAAGCTTCACATCACGCGTTTATTTAAAATACATAACATTCGAATTTGCATGCTTTTTATCGGTTATCGCTCTATCTACATTAAAAATGCTTTTAAACGTTCGCACACATGTGTAAGAATTTTGGCGAAATACGTGAGGAAAGCGGGCGCGGGCGGGTGAAAACCCCCACGCCCAGACTCGAATTTGTATGAAGAATAGTCAGTGCCTATAGTATAACTAGGAGAAATTAAATTGTCACATTTTTCATTTTTGTCTTAAGTAATTAGGGCGTACTAATTTGGTTGCGTAATAGCACTGCTGATAGATTAGTCGGTAACTGTTGAAAGGTTAGTCTTGCTTGCGTTTTCTTTCGTGTTGTGGATTATATTTTGTTTTGAAGTTTTCTGTTGTAGTTTTTGATAATTAAATATGGAAAACTATACGTGTAAAGATTGTAAGGGAAATGTTTGTTTGATTAAATTACAAAAAAAAAAACGCGTTTCCACCGCAAACTTTTGCAGATAAAATGAATGTGATAAAGAAGCGTGACACAACTGGAATTAACACAGAAAAAGGTACTGTAACGAGACATTTCAATACAAAACTTTATGAAAGTTATTCGTGGTTAACGGGCTGCGCACATACCAATCGGCTGTTTTGTTTTTCTTGCTTGTTATTTAATAACAATACCAACGTTTGGAGTGCTAATAGTTATACGGACTTAAACAATTTCAGTACTGCCGCGAAAAAACACGATCTCTCCGAAAAACATATTGAAACTTGCTTAAAATTGCATACTTTTGGAAAAACTCGCATTGAGACTAGTCTAAATAGTCAGGTAAAACAAGATATTGAAAGACACAACGCAAAAGTGAAAAGAACCCGTAATATTTTTCAACGTTTAATAGATGCTGTCTGTTTTTTGGGCAAACAAAAGTTACCTTTTCGAGGGCACAACGAATCGACTTCTTATATAGACACAAATATTTTTGCAAATTGAAGTTGCTACAGAACCCTAACTTAATGCGAGTCCGACACGCTCTTGGCCATTTTTTTCTGCCTACCCTGACCAAAAGCTCTGTGCACGCCACT
Source organism: Thaumetopoea pityocampa (assembly GCA_017165845.1). Taxonomy (NCBI): domain Eukaryota; kingdom Metazoa; phylum Arthropoda; class Insecta; order Lepidoptera; family Notodontidae; genus Thaumetopoea; species Thaumetopoea pityocampa. Next base: position 16,093 of record WUAW01014297.1, on the reverse strand, counting down.
GAGTATAACTAAGGGTAATAGATTACTGCAGAAATATTTCTGAATTATAAATAATTTTGTAACAGTGCCGAAATATCGGAAACCCGTTTCAGGAATAACATATGATAAATATCATGTTTTAATAAAAAAATATATATTACAGTAATGTAAATAACTATGATAGTTTTAAAACCTTTTCTGTAACCAATCTCTTCTTCGGTAATATTCTATTCTCCATCATTATGACTCTTGAGTAGTTATAAAGTTTATTAAGGCCTTTATTGCTTCAGATAATTGAGAAATCTTGAGGTCATATGTTTTAAGTTCAGACACATTTCTGCTATTAAGTTGAAAATTTCATCATCTCATAATCTACTTTATGATAGTGATAATACTTTACAAAAATAAGCTTTTCGATATACATTTCTACTAGTCAGTAACTACAATTAGAAGCAAAATTTACTTTATATTAAATCTAGAATAGATCTAGTCTATGGCCTCCACTGAAAGAACAAAAATTTTATATTCTTTGCTAGATTTACGTCATAGCCGCTAACCTAGTTACGAATGACCACAAAATTAGCAACAAAGATGAATATTTAGAGAAATAAATATCCAACTGAGTCTTCAAAAAGTCTCACGTTACATCTTTTCTTGAGCATGTTTAATGGTATTTTTGTATTACGGTTAGAATTTGTTGCAAAGCAAATCAATCATGTCTTCGGGGACGAGTTGACAGGTTGTTTAAACAATGTATTACTAAGAAGACCATGGCCATATTTAGCTTAATTTAGAAACAAACGTAGTGTGATTTTGTTAATTGATCTCGGATCCCACAAATAGTCTATGACCTTCTTGGCTCAGACACAAATCTTTCTGCCAAATCGTTGATGTGTCTCAGAAAATGAGTCGACGTCATTTTACTTTCTGTGAATAAGTTTAAATCAAGTACCAATTTAATGTTCCTTCTGATATTTATGTCAGGATATTAGGAATGCAGCCAATAATGTGTGACAAGGGTCAATGCCTTCTGACGTTTCAAGTTTGTAAGTGGTAAAGAAGGAGACTAATAATCATTTGGATGTTACAGAAATAGCGCTATAGTTTAGCTTCAATTAACTTTTAATAACGGCTCATCTACTGGGAACGTTATCAAAATATTCTGTACAGCACAAATACATCAACTGCACTCTAAGATACAGAAATAAATGAAATTGAAGTGTCTGTCTGTGTGTCTTTTTATTTGTTCGCGATAATCTCTGAAACATCTGAATCGATTTCGACAGGACTCTCACTGCCAAATAGAAGAATTCTCAGAGAATAGTATAGGCTACTTTTTATTCCGGAAATGTTTAGGGTTCCTGAGTAAAAATTGAAAAAATTAGTACTTAAGAGCAAAATTTAAATTATAAACCAGTTATTTGAATAAAACTTTTCAATGTTCATACATTTCGTTTCTGAATAGAAAGGAAGTTCATGACAGCGAAGCCGTGGGGAACAGTTAGTTGATTAATGAGTCAGCCTATGTAAAACCATACAGGTCTTTTAGGACAGTAGAGGAAGAGGTTTGCTAGAATCTTCATATTTCTGAAAATTCTGGAAATCGCGTACGTCCCTTAATCGTAGGAGAATGCTGCTACTTATTACCCTGCCCCCCCTAGTCAAGTTGACATTCAACAATCGTTATCGCTAACAGAATCGAAAAAAATGTATTGAAATGACACTTCTAATCGCCAAGTCACACGTGACTTATCGAATGGAAGTGTCATCAATACATTTTTTCTATATTAGCGATAACGATTGTCGAATGTCAACTTGGCTAGGAGGGCTGGTTATCTGGTTATCATTTTGCTCATAGGAAGAGATCGCTCAATTAATATTCCGACGCCATACATCTAAAGATGCTTTATAGATGTTTTCAATGATGATTTCGCTACGACGCGTATAGATAATGTGATATGTTTAGTTAAAGATCAATAATTTATATAATAAGAGTGTGGTGATACATTACTACGTAGGTGTCTGATCTATGAACTCGTGGCTTTAAGGCGTTAGGTACAATTGAGAAAAAAATGAGCATCCTTAGCTAGTACGCTGTGTGGCGCCAGCGCAATAATAGCGTCATTCAATTTTTTCGCGTGTAAACATTAAGAACTAGCTAAGGAATGTACTAGAATAATGGGCGGCATCGTTATCCTATTATTCAATCAAAATCTACTGCGACCTCCAAGACGCCTGTCAAGGGTAGTAAGGTATCTCTCGTTTTTAAGATGGAGGGCCATGTCCAGCAGTGGACTTCCACGGGCTGATGATGACGAAATGCAATTTTATTTTAAATTCTGATATTGACAATATGCATTTTGTTTGACAATAATTAATTGATAATGATTTTTTTTTTAATTTTAAATATATATTTATCGGCACGTTATGATTAAATTAATATAATATTAGACGAGATATGCGCGTACACATACAATGTACAGCGAAAGATAAAACAGGTACTATTATATTTCATATCACCTAATGCAAAGGTTCTCAAACTTTTTTTGTTTCATAAACCCCTTGCCATGTGTTACGGTATTGTGTAGACCCTCTGCTCAGCTAATATTGAATTTTTGCGAATTCGTCAACTTCAAATGTGTTCTCGACAGCTAGTATAGTGCTATTCATTTTGAAAGATTTAAATTTTTAACTGTAGTTTAGTCGTCGTCGATCCTTGGGGGTCGATATAGACACTTTGGGTATCAATGGCCTAATGTAATAAATTAAGTAGGGCCATTTTAATAGGCCACATTTGACATCTGTCAGTATCAATATGTTTAGAAAGGTTTATTGGTCAATATTAATCGTAAAATTGTTTTCTTTTTCATTATTAATGTAATTTTTCATTGTTAAAATAATTATTAATATGTTTAGTGGCTGAAAAAAGATGTCCAATAGTGCCGTTCTAACTGAAACTCTAAGTGAAAAAATTAATTATATTGGTGCTGATTCTGTTGTACAAAACTAAACTAAATTTGGTCACTCTCTACCTTTCTCTAATGTCAAAATAACGCCAAAATGAGATTGCAAACATTTATAGCTAATACCGACCACGTTTCTGTCAAATGGTTCAAAAAAATGTTGCATTTTTCGTATCTTTAGTCCGTGTGTTACGAAATCACGTCTAAATCTTTTAATGTTGACGTGTGTAAACAAAACTGACAGCACCAAAATTGTAACTATCTCGTTTGGGCGTTTGACATTACAAAAAGATAGAGAAGGACCAAATTTAGTTAAGTTCTGTTACGATAGAATCAGTACCATAGTGTGACCGCCGTTGCAAGGTTATTTTGGTGAAATATCAAATGTGCCCTATTAAAAGGACCCTTCTACGAGTTTAAACATTATTATCACTCATATTATTATTATTTTTTCATTACTACACGCATTATCTCGAATTATCAATCGCCTCAAACGGTGAAACCTACATGCTGAGAGATTTATCTCGACGGCGTGTGGAGTCTGCCATCCCACATTAGGTCAGCGTAGTGGACTACAGACTAACCCCTCTAATTTTAAGAGGTGTTGCGTGCACAGCAGTGAGACAGTAGACGGGTTGATGATGATCATGATGAAACTATTTATCCAGTTTATCTTCCACTCCGCCTATTGATTTATATCTAATTTCAAGACAACTCTTAAGACTATGCAGGCTGCCTATACTAAATTCCGAATAAAATTAAAAACCAGTCGAAGGTTCTTACAACCCTAATGTTATTGTGATGCGCGGTTCATTGACCTTGTTGTTCTTTCACTGTCTGATATTCCGGAGAAATCTTAGAGCGATCCCAGATCCCTCACCGATATGTCGATATCGGCCAAGAAGGATCTGACACACTACATAATACGACCCCACAGTATGGCAGAGAAATTACATACAAGAAAAAGAATCCATTTATAGAAAAAGAAAAAAATAGTTGTCCACCCCAACTAAATCTACAAAACATATTCTTTTTTGTAATTATCAGTCTTTAGAAAACGCATACTTGATGTATTTTTTTTTATTCAATGCCGTGGCATCGCTACGGCACGGCATATATCTAATTCATGTATTTTTTTCAATGCTGTGGCATCGCAACGCCACGGTTCAGTGAATATTTTTATAACAACTAAACTGTAATCGCGCCACTAGTGACGTAGAGCCACGCCTCCGGCCAGCAACGAGCCGTCGAATAAAATCCTACATGTAGATTGCGTAATAAATTATAGAATGATATTTAAATAAATAATTTCATGTTGAACAGTCGACTTAGTTTTTTACTATTTAATTTTATTACACTAATTTAAATTGTATTTTTAATTTGAAATGAGTTCCAATGTAACTTTCTGTAATTATCATCACTAAATTTGTACTACATACTTGTATTGAATATATTTGAATTTTTTTTTTAATTTTGTAGCTATTCACAAGATGTCGAATGTAACATAAAAATCGTCGTTGTGTGTCATTTACAAAACTTAAAAACTAAAATTCAAAATGTAATTTCTATCGCGAGTATCACCACTGGTTAGCCATTAGTATAGCCAGATTCCTTCGCGACCACGTACCTCAAAAGTTGATAACCTCTAACATCAAAAGTATTTGATGGAGCATATTTTAAACAGCTTCATAATCTTTCAAATGCTATTTTTTCTACGAGTGGAAATGAACCGATCACACCTCGACGGGGAGTGGTACTAAAACACTCGGCGGGTGTCCTCATAAGTACCTTTATACCCCATCATGGGGTATAAATACAATAGCACTTATTGCGTGGGAAGTTTGACATTGGCTAGCTAGGTGAAATGTAAACTTTTTGCATTATATCAAGGGCGTCGCCAATGGGGAGCAGAGAGGGGCAGTTGGCACCCACCCCCCGAGATTAAAAATGTAGCTAAATGCAAATCAAAATCTTAAGTCCATTCACTTGATTTGCTTGACCGATCCAGCAAGTCTCGCACGTCGAAACTCATATCGCCGCCGCCATTCATGTGCTTTTGACTGTATTTAAAATTCATACTTTTCCCATTATCCATATATCTACTTACCCACACCTGGGCCATCGGTTGGCGCCGCTCTTGCACTATATCATAATATTTCAACCTTTCCCAACCATTGCTTAGATTAGATGGTACAGTTATGACATATTTTGTCACAAATTCAAAATGCATGTTTGTCTTTAATCACACAACCATAGACCTATACGAATAGTAGAGGGTGTCAACACGTAATCACAGATTATATATAATTATGTCGTAATTTAGATCGAAGTGTTAGATTAAGATGTTTTTCGTCGTTATCTTCCGTGCCCCCTGCAAACTTATCAGTGAGCGTGTTGTTATGTTCACTATCGAAATAACTTAAATATACTTGCGTTACAGTACAAAGGTTTTGACAAAGTTATGATGACTTAATAGAGATAACGTTGTTTTTCTTACATTTCAAAACATGACTTGTTTTAATACATTTTTAGATAGGAATTTCTGATTACAGTACAATAATCATTTTTTATTCTGTTCAATGTACCTACGTTTCATATGTATACTATAACTTACTTAATCTTATTTAACTGGTAAAGGTTTTAAAACGATACTTTAATGAAAATAGAAAAAATAAATCAAACCTTTGATTTATTTTAGATTTTTTCAGTAACAATTTTAAGACACGTGGATTAAACTAAATATTCTATAATTAAAACACCAATTTAACCAATATATTCAAACAAAGTAAAAAAGTTTACTTATTAACGATAAAAATTAATGTACACTATTTTTTATATTTTATATTGAGGTATATAATATCTATTTGATATAAGTACTATTATTTCAATTAAATTTTTTATACAAAAGTTACACAACGCGTAATCAAAGAATAGCTTAGTTAAAATAATATTACACTAGTAATGTTAATCATCATCCCCAATCCTTACTATGGGACACGGATCTCCCCTGATTAGGAGGGGGATAATTAGTAACGTTATTTACTACTAATTATTCCCCGCAGCTCTGCTCCTGTGGTCTGAAATGTCTGAATATTCAATGGTTGTTAGATTCTTTAATGGTAATTTTCCTTCGGATTTTTACAATTTTTAAATGTTTAGTCAGAACCCCTAAACATTTCCCGGATGAATTGTAGCTGATAATGTTCTCTCTGTTATAAGAAGTCTTCTATTTGCCAACGATAGTCCCTTACTCTGCCCTTGTCCTTTTCTATCAAGGTGACTTTATACAAAGTTTGCTTACGTCCGATTATGCGACTGATGGGAGGCTTACGTAAGCAGCATTTTTGCACATGCCTCCACCTTTTTTTTCCGGGGAGAAAATGCCTGACGCATACCGCCGCGTTGAGGGCACAACGCGACGGTTATGTGGGGTTTGCACCCACTAAAAACTCCCCGGCGTCCGTCTTGGCCCATTTGCGGGATATGCGTTAGCATTCTCCGCTTAGGGCCTCGGTCGGCTTATTGGCGCCGACC
>WUAW01014291.1:11766-24800 GCA_017165845.1 Thaumetopoea pityocampa | reverse complement strand
TACACCGTCGGGGCTCATCCAGGTCCATTTCCTGTGAGGCGGCTTCTGGAAGAAAGAATTCATCATAAAAAATTTTTTTAATTAAGTTTTGTATAATGATAATGTCAACTTAATTGTATACTAGAGGGGATTGGCGCTGTAAACGAGATACACTCTATGCCTAGTTCGCATACAGAGGCTAAAAAGCTCTAATATTGTAAGAGTATTAAATAAATAATAAATAAATAAATTTCTATCTTTAACTAATTAAACAGAATTGCCATGAAATCCCGTTTCATTTTTTTTTTCATTTTTTTTTTGTCTCTGGAAGGATGATGTCATATTCCACAAGTCTTGGTGAGCTCCTCAATGTAGCAGAGAAGTGACTGCAATGTCCCCTCCTCGAGGAGTTTTCAAAAGTGCAAGATACAGAAAGACATCAGTAAAGTCATAGTATCATCCCAGGCCACTTACATGAACTATAAACACTGGCCAGTCCACGTTACAGGGTTGTCAGAACATCATTGGGGCTTCAGAGTCATAATCAGCGCGTTTACTATAACCTATTTTCGAGTAGTTACGGCTAATTAGGAGGTAGCTATGAAAAGCACGCCGTCTACACACAAAATACGATGATGTAATTGCCAAGGAATAATCGCAGCAATTTATAAAAATGTCCGATAAATGATTACTGATATTAAACTCGCGACTTCAATCGAGTGTCAAAGTTGTTCGGAGTAACGTACGACGACATAAAAGCCGCTCAGCACATTCGGAGATAAAAGAAATGGCAATTAATTAATCGTTGCTACCGCGCGGGCGAGCTAAACGACACGTATTATGAAATTTACAGTTTCTACAAAGCACCCGTGCGAGCGCGTCGCAATTTTAACGAATCATTGCTTCCTTTGTTCTTAGCCACACCGGGGGCTTTCAAACGGCAGTTGCGATGTATTTCGGGCGATATTAACTTGCGAAGTCTCGCTCGAATTAATGAATGTGTTATATTCGAAGAAAACACTAGTAACTGTCAGCGGAGGAGTGTCAAAGGGGCCTCGTAAATTAGCCTCCAAAAGAAAGATGTTTCCCGCCTTGTGATACGCTCTTCTTTTCCGAGATATTAAATATCATATACTGCCATCTCTTTCTCGGGCTAATTAAAAAATATTCAAAGAACTTTTGATCTGACATAACTAGTTACGTGACGTGTTTGATAATATTATCGATGGCAATAGATTGTTCATTACAATATTTACAACTAGCTTTTCCCCGCGGCTCTACCCGCGTGAATATCGGTTTTCCGGAACATAGGAAATCCCGACACAATCATAGATATTATAAAAAACCAATAACCACTTTTAATTGACCTCTCGTAGCTTAGCGGCGGCTACTAAAACAGGGATCAAGCTGTGTCTACAATTCTACTGGACCGATTTTAATGAAACATGCCGCATTGTTTAAGTCGCAATAGTACCTTTAAGAATATAATAGTTTAACCAAAATCTACACACTGATGTTTGCGTGAAGCCCGCACAAACAAACAAACATCGACAGATTCGGTTTCAGAAGCCCTTAATCAGTCGATCTGCGTAGTTTGTTTTTAAATATTTTTGATTTTTGAAAATTTGACATTTAATAACTTTATAGTTTAGATAGATATAATAGTTTGTAGTCATAATACTTTTAATCAACAAGTTCAAGATAATAAGTTGTAAAGATATTTTTGATTATATCAGCGATATACTCACGTCTGAATTATTAATTAAAATTATTTTATTTCTATTTTATTTTTAGCATCAATGTTAATTGATAAAGCGATCTCTTCCATATAGAATATTATAAAATTGTTAAATGTCAAATTTTCAAAAATCAAAGATATTGAAAAATAAACTACTCTGACTAATTAAGGGCTTCTGAAACCGAACCCATCGATGTTTGTTTGTTCAGGCTTCACGCAAAAACCAGCGGGTAGATTTTGGTTAAACTGTTACAGTCTTAATGGTACTATTCCTACTCAAATAATAGGGCATGTTTTATCAAAATCGTTTCAGTAGAATTGAAGATACAGCTTGATCCCTGTATTAGTAGCCGCCGTTAAGGTACGAGAGGTCAAGTATAAGTGGTTCTAAGGTTTTTTATATAAATCTATAACTGTGTCGGGATTTCCCATGTAGCAGAAAACCGACATTCGCGCGGGCGGAGCCGCGGACAAAAGCTAGTATAGAATACAACCAGATATTCAACTAAAATGCACTGCGTTCTCCAAAGCGCCTGTCAAGCGCAGAGACTATATCAAATAGCTCCATTGTAAGGAGAAGCCCCACGTCCAGCAGTGGACCATCACGGGCTGATGATTCATCTCATATAGTCCACGTAGTGGGGAGTGACCCTATTGAGGTGACTACAGACTGAACTGAAAGATGACCGGAGGACTCTGTAGTACCCACAAAGATTTGACTCTGTTCTAGTAATAACCATATGCAATAATGTATTTTATTCTTTGATGAAAGCAGTTATCGATAAATATATCGGTATGCAGCTAATATTTTAATTTTTTTTTTACTACAATTATTATAAATATCAAAATATTGATTATAAAAAACAACCACGCAAATTCCGCTGCGTCGGTCTGGATGTAATCCGTTTAGTAATTATAACATGATTTAGAATAACACATATATGGGATCCCTATAGTCCTATAGTCTACCTATAGTCCTATACTCTATAGTTCACCCTATAGTCCTTTTCCTAAATTCCATATTCCCTCCTCAATACACCGTTTCTACCTCATCCTCTTTCCTTTCCTCTCCGCTAAGCCGTGGAAATCCAATGAGGAACTTTAATACGTTTAAACCTTATAAAATGGTGGCGTCGTGGTTCGCCACCCGACATGTGTCGTTGCCCGCGGGAGCGAAATGTGGACTGCGGATAGCCACTGCTACATTAAATGGCCGTAGCAGGTGGGAAGAAGTGGTCTCAACCTACCCCAATGGGAAAGAGGCGTGACTATATGTATGTATGTAGTATGTAATATGGTCGCTGCCTACCCTTATGGGATATCGGCGTGAGTGTATATATGTATGGGATCACTATCAACATCCTCAGGCCGTAAAAGTCCATTGCGTCCATTGCTCTAAATGAATCTTCTCCTTAAAAAAGAAGAGATCCGCCACAATTACCACGATTGGCAGGCGTCTTGGAGATGGCGTTAGATTATAATTTAATAATATTATAACGCTGCTGCTCATTATCCTGCCACATCCCGCAGCCGGTTTTCAGAGCATCCACGCCATTACTGTGCCAAAGTCACACAGTTACATACTCGTATATAGAATCATCATCCCCCATCATCACTAGTCCATATTAATCCCCACTACAGGACACGAACCTCCCTTGATCAGGAGGGGGATTAGGCCATAGTCTATCACACTGGCTTAGTGCGGGTTGGTAGACTTCACAAACCCATGAGGGCAAGCAGATTTTGCTCACGAAGTTTTCCTTCTTCGTGTAGTACACTGGTGTCTACAATGTAAACCGTACAAGAATCAGAAATAATTCAATGGTACGAGATCGGGATCGAACCTACCACCTTTCGATCGCAAGCCGCGTCTGGAACTACAACACTACCAATATACTATGAGTATATAAGGTACTTACATCAAAATACCACGTTAGTATAAACGCGATCCACACAGCCAGCTAGTTTTATGTTTTAATCGAACATTTTGACAATGTAGCACATGTCGCAGTAACCCTTTGATGTGGTCCGGCGGCTGACAGCTATGAAGTATGGCGGCCGTTCTCGGAACGCGCAAAAAGCGCCACACGTGCTCACGGGCGCGTATTTTTGTTGGCGACATTCGACAGTATAGCCAGCCGCAGACACGCTTCCCAATATTAACTGTTCAACGTTGGAAGGTTACTGAAGTAGCCTATGATCGGCGTTCGAATCGATAGACGTGTTAAGCGCTACTTATCTGTTTGTTCCACAAACACAGATCATTTAAATTTGTGTAATGGTAACACTAACGCTCTAATTTACAAATTTGTTTAGTTGCAACACTGATTCTGTTACTGTCTTCTCTCGGTACCATTTGGATAACTAGTATGTCCGGCGGGGCCTGCCACCGTTGTATATATACTAAGGTTAAGGTACAGGAGATCAAGTAAAAGTGTTTTTAAGGCTTTATACATATATAAATTTATGATTGTTTCGGAATTTCCCATGTAGCGAAAAACCGAAATTCACGTGATCATGGTAACTTGCGCTCTTGTATCTTTTTTTTGTGTCTCGGAGGAAAATCTTAAAATTTAAAATTTTCTTCTCCAGTCATTTGTGGGGGCATATCTACTGGCGTACCTACGCCACATGGTGTGTAATTTTTGGGAATTTTTGGTGAGTTCCCATGTGGGAACTCACCAAAAATTCCCACAGTGGTCTCCCTCAACACCTTGAGGAGCTCCAAGGTCTCTTAATTTCTATTAAGAGACCTTGGAGCTCCTCAAGGTGTTGAGGAGCTCCAAGGCAAGAGAGAGGCATCGAAGACGTTCTCGTCTTCGATGCCTCTCTCCTGTGTTATTATTATCTTGAAATCATCTCAAGGAGCTTTCCCTGTAACCTCCTAAGCGCTTTCCTTGTAACCCCCTAGGTAAGTCTTTCCCTGTAACATCCCAGGTGCTTACGGAAAGAGATAGGTATGTTATTATAATCCTTCTTCTTCTTGATCATTCACTTCTGGCGGTGTGCTCGTGGTCGTGGATCATCTGATAGGTTGGTCGTGGCTTTTGCGAGACTTCTCCCTCTCTCTCTCTCTCTATTGGTGGCGCTGCGTGTACACTCACTGAGGGAACACTTCGCAGACAACCCTACGAGGTCGGTCCATCGTGTGGGTGATCGCGAGGACGTTGACCTTCTACTCTCCTTGTACTATTAATCGTTTGCTTTCATTGCGCATGACATGTCCAACCATCTTACTGATCATAATACCGGCGCCACATTCAGCCTAGGCGTACGTATCAAACCGAACAGTGGTGGGGCCAGCCACAAGTGTTCCGCATGTGGCCGGCCGCGGTGCGCCCCGCCCACTGGGGCTGTCCGACATGCCGACAAACATGGGCCATAAACGTGACACAGTCAAATATATGTAAAAAATATATTTATTAGATTCATTAATTTTCACGCTAGTTGAATTAAATATTTTAATTCATATAGACCAGTAGTTGGGTCGTGGTCGTTACGTTGATGTGTTCTCGAGGCCAATGCTTGATGGCAACTAGCTTAAGTAAACGATGCGCACCTCATGTGGGACGCATCGTCAGCAAAAATGTACAGTGAGACTGTACATCAAGAATAAAATAATAATTAACTTAAAGCTATAAATATTCTAAGTACGGTGCACTCCTGTCGGTCGGTAGGGTGCCCATAACGCCGGTCCCATTCCCTCGTCATATAGCTATTGCTAAACATTGGGCTAAATAGGGGTCAGCGTTCTAATCGCCTGTTGTGCCGACCAGGCGGGCCGCGGTCTCTTTGAAAACTTCATGAGCTAATTTAATAATTAATTAATAATTTAATTTAATTCATTAATTTCATGAAGAGGTGGTAGCGCTATCAGTGGTAATGATTCGAGGCGTTCTCTGGGATAAGTTATTTTATTTCATACCCCATTCAATATCTAGATATATATGGTCTTAGGTTAGGATGAATCGGTGTGAAGATTATTCATTTCAACATCATTTATGATCAATCCATAATAATCTTGGGATATGTTCACCTCAACTTTTTTAGAGGCGTATTTCTTGTCCAATAAGAGCTCAAAAATATTTCTGACTCTCACTCCACAAGTAGCGTTGGGCGCTTTTTCAAAAAAAAAAGTTTTGACAGGATTATTTTACGATTTCGATTGTTGGACTTTATTATTTTAATAATCCTAAAATCTAGCATCACCTAAAATATCGTTTTGGGTTTTTGGATTTAAAAAAATAACGCAAACTGTATATATCCGCCTCTTCGTCTAGAGAACTAAACGTCGATCATGGCTGTGAGTTTTGGCGGCAACCCGAGTGAAGCGTCACTTGAAGTTTTATTTTAACGTTATGTTTAGTATTTCATACTAATTCATAAGTCTAATTAATCTGTGCATAATAATGCTCTCTCGTTCGCACCCAGTTTTCTCTCTCTCTTCCTACCAGATGTCATACACGACACCGCACATATTGCAAGCTCTGTCAATTAATTTAATAATTGTAAACTAGATAGTTCCTAAGTGCTAAAAATAAGCAATAAAGGCGGATACAAGAATCGGTCTTATAATTTCAGTCCAACAACGCAGGTACCCCAAATATATAACATTTAATGGTCCTTCGAGCCGGATATTAGTTTATTGTGATGTTTAATATATAAATTTGGTGTTGTTTTGCGTATTAATCGTCAATAATCAGGAACAATGTTGAAACATTGGAGTAAGACTATGACCAACATAAAAAAGTGTCCGTATTTTTTCAAGACAATAAGTGTGTGAAAATTCATGCTCAATCAAAGTGGTAATCGTAGCATTGACGTCAAAGCTCCCAAGAACCAATACAATGAGATACACCAGCATTTTATTGCCTTATGGAAATAATATGACCACGACAGACGAGTCTATATGGGCTTAGATCCTTTTACCTTCCCATTAAAGAGAAAATTTGAAAAAAGAAGATCAGGACTATTCTATGTCTGCCCAAAAATCGTGTTTAATTTTGTTTCCAAGATAGATAGATAGAGTACTCTTTATTGTACACCAATTAATAACTAATTCTTTACACAACATAACAATATAAAAGTGTTATCGTTTAAAGTTTATCGTTTTAAATTTCTTTATTCTGTTGTCAATAATTCCGCTCTTGCACCCATTTATTTATGCATATGGCGGTAACGTTTGTGCCACCCTGATTTCCTGTAGATGTCTCGTAAATGTCGATGAAAGAACTTAGCAAAATAGTAACAGTTGTCATTAAGTTATAGTCACGACAATGCTGGTATGTGCCTCATCATTATCCATCTCCAGTCCATATCCATCCCCACTATACGCGCACAGACCTGGCCTCATCACGTGGGAAATTTATCCATGGTCTACAACGTCGACTTAGTGTGGGTTGATATTTTTCACATACCCATCCAAGCACGGTTTCTTCGCAAAATTTCCTTCTCTCTTCAGTACATCGTGTTTACAACGTAGACCGATACGAACGATAATTGGTACGGGGCCGGGATCGAACCCACGACTTTTGGATAGCAAGTCATGTCTGGGCACCACTAGACCACCAATGTACTTTTTCTAGATATCCATACTATTTCTACATATTTCTAAATTTCCATATTAAGATTTAAATGTTCTGTAATTAAAGATAGGTGTAAATGAAATTAATAAAGAAAAAAAATAGGTAAGTACAGTTACAAAAATAAATATGTGACACTATTTTCGAATTCGTCCGGCTTTCTCAAAAGGACGCATCACTCAAGCGTTTTGTACGACGGCTGGCTAATTTGCACGCCGCGTCGACGGGCGGGCCGAGTGATGTATGGGCACTCGTTTATTTAGCTGACTGTACTCGATACGAGCCCGCAATAACGCCCCATCACTACATCGGTTAAATTGAATTCTAGCTTAATTATTCTTTTGAAAATCTGGTGTTCAATTAAGTATTGGAGATTTGTATCTTAAAATTTATGAAATTAAATCATTCGTCAAACATTGTTATGTCATGTATAAAGATTGTATTAATAAAATATTTGAATATGTAAATTTGCATACAGTCTACAAATAATTTAAGGTAATTGTTAATTATGTAGACAACATTTACTCATGTATTACGCAAAAACATATCTAACTCGAAAGAGGAGTATCCTAGTGACATTACAAAAAAATATTAACAATATTATATAAATTAAAAATAAATAAAATTAATAAGTACATCGGTGGTCAAGTGATGTTGAGCACCATCTGCGACCGGGAAAGGTCGCGGGTTTGATTCCGATCCCGTATTATTGGGTTATTTTGAAACTTATGTACGGTTTACATTGTAGACATCAATGCACTCAACGGGAAGGAAAACTTCGTGAGTAAACCAGCGTGCCAGCACGGGTATATGAAGTCTAGACTACGGCTTAATCCCTCTTCTTATGGGGGAATGTCCGTGTCCCTGTAGTGGGGAAGAACATAGACTGATGGACGGATGAAGTGAAAAACGGTATTATAATTTAAAATGCATGTTTTTAGCATGCAATTTCTCGAAAATTTAGCAATATTAAAAATAACAACCTGGTCACGATGTCAGGGGTCACCGCGCTCATGATGATGTTGTTGAGTGCGAGTGATGGCTCATCTAAGGTGATAATCATCATCTACTTAAATTTACTTTTTTTTTATTGTAATAAGCTAGCAGTTGACTATAATCACACCTGATGGTAAGTGGCGATGTAGTCTTAGGTGGTAGAGCGTACTTGCAATTGTTTACTCTCTGTGGTGCGTATCCACTAGAAAAAAGTTGAAAAAAATTTTCACTCTTAACGTATAAAATTAGAAGACGTCTATGAAACGGTTCTAGGGATATATTACACCCCATAAGAAGCTATTTTTAAATTAGTAATAGCGCCTAAGTTTATATTTTATGTGATTGATTAGGCATTTATTTTTTGTTTCAAAATTTACACTCACTTATCTAGAGTTATGGCTTGAAGTTCTTAATAATTTACTTATGTATATTTTGTAATCTAATTATTAGCGGCCAATGAAAACTGATTGTACAACTTGTACATTAAAAATTAACAACGAAATGTAGTAATCTCGTTTGTAGTTATAATTTTGAGATATGCCTTAGTTGAATTTGAAATAAAACATTAAACCGCGTTAAAAGTTTTTCAAATTAATATATTTTTTATCTTTATAAAAAATTGTAAGAAAGCATCAGTCTCGCGAGTTCTCGTAAATGACCAGATCTTGCGAAATCAGTACGCTTAATCTCGCTTAATCTCACCTTGTCTAAAATCCCGCGAGATCACATTCCTTGGTGTTAACAATGTACAAAAACATAAACAAGTAAGACAAATTCTCAGACTACCGCCTATTCTCAAATAAACAACATTTCAACTAAATACTAATTATTTTGTCGTTTATAACAAAAGTTAAATTTAGTACGCAGATGTTAGATAATTTATGTCGCTACAAAGCCCTTGTATCCCATTATAATAAAATGTTGTTCTCATAAACATAAGGAACTCAAAATCGAGTAGATAACGCATCGAATGACAGTAATTTGCTCTCGGCCGTCAGAGGGAGCGACGCGCCGCGACTGATGTCTGAGACGGGGAGTGCGTGTCGCAAGTGTCACAACGCGGCCGGCGATATGTCTGACACCGCGCTGTCTCGACACTAATTTGTGACGGTTTTAATCTAAGGGATCATTCGTTAATTGCGACACTGTAATGCGTAGATGTTTTGAGAAATAGTCTAAAAGACGCGTTAATTATGAATCACGGACTAATTTATAACGGATTATATTATTATCTGATAAGATAATAGTTTTCTGCAACAACATACTGCGCTGTATAGCCAGCAGACCCGACTGCTCGTGTGTGAAATTCTGCTGCAGACTTTCCACCTCTGTGGTGAGCCTGTAGCGGGTTCGCATATCATTTATACACGAAAAAAATTTAATACTAACAATAGATAATAAGTAAAAATGTCACTAACAAAAATGAGTCTCGGTTACTTGATCTAATTAATGAATTATTATTGTTATTATATATTTAAGTACATTGACAGTCCCGTGGTTCCAGATACGACTTGCTATAAAAAAAGTCGCGAGTTCGATCCCGGTCCCGTACCACTGGTTTATTTCAAACTTTTGTACGGCTATATTGTAGACACCGATGTACTCAACGGAGAAGGAAAACTTCGTGAGGAAACCTGCATGCCTAAAGTGTGTGAAGTCTATCAACCCGTACTCGGTCAACGTGGTAGACTATGGTGTAATCTCCCTCCTAATGAGGGGGGGGGGGGGGGGGGGGTTCCGTGGCCCTGTAGTGGGGACGTGGTCTGGTGATGAGGATATATTCTATTTTAGTAATATTTTTATTTGTGATGTTTTGGTTTATTATTACACTAGTTGTTGCCCGCTACTCCGCCCACGTAGACTTCCCGTCTACTTAAAAGCAACATTTATGTTTTTGTTAGCCCTCCTTGCTAGACAAACACTGTGATAGCTCGGCTAATATGCATGATATAAATATAATTTATAGCCCGAAGCAATCAGGAATAATGCAGCTCTCTACCAGTGATATTTTTTTTGAATTGTATTATTAGTTCCGGAGATTACTTCCTACATACAAACTTACACAAATACAAATTTTACCACTTTATAATATTAGTTATTACATAAAATAAAAACATTTTGATTTCGAATTATTTATATTATTCACTATTATAACCGAGAATTTTCTTGTTTGTTAAAAATTACATACATACATGCACTCACGCCAATATCCCATAAGGGTAGGCAGAGACGACAGTATATACTACATACATACAGTCACGCCTCTTTCCTACTGGGGTAAGCAGAGACCACTTCCTTCCACGACCACTTTCCTGCTACGATCGTTTGATGTAGCAAAGTGGATATCCGCAGCCCACAGCTGGCCCCCGTGGGCAACGAAAAATTGTATACAATAAAATATAAAAGTCATCTCAACGAATGTTAAAATAATGATCAGCACTCAAAAGCGATATTAACAAGGCGTCATAAGATTTCGGCGTCGCGAGGTGTCGGCTGACATCACAAAAGGACCGGCGCGGGCGGTGTCGGCCACTGGCCACGTCAAAGTGTCTCGGGTGTCGAGTGTCACGCGACGCGACGCCGCGTTACACTCGACGACGTTAAATTTAATAGGAAACGAACAGTTAAAATGTATTTTTTACTGCTGTGAATCGCCAGTGGGCAGACTTATCATTTGCCGTCCGTGCATTTCACCTTTGGCTCAGAGGGTCTGGGGCCTGAATCCTAATAGAACTGACGATCGTTTCCATGGCTACTCGCTCGCTGGTTATGAGCCTAACACAAGCAAACCCCTTAGAGGTTATTAATATAACAAGACCACCTTTATCTATGACCACAACATATTTTTTCCAGTTTTTTGCCTAGGTATATCACACTTCAAAATGGTTTAAGTGTTTAGCATTTATGGTGGAATAAACATACAGACACATTTTTTCTGTCAATTTTTTCAAAATAAAAACCGTACCGTTAGATACTATTATTATAATATCAGGGGGCCTGTGAAAGCTGTCGTCTATAAAAGTCTGTTTTTTGTTCCCAGACCCCACGGCCGCGGGTATGGGAGCCCCGGGTGTGGGCGGGGTAGGCGCCCAGCAGTACGGCGAGGTGAACCAGCTGGGCGGCGTGTTCGTCAACGGAAGGCCCCTGCCGAACGCGGTGAGGCTGCGGATAGTGGAGCTGGCCCAATTGGGGATAAGGTCAGTCGGTCAGATGTAATGGTTTATTTACATTCAGCTGTTCGAGCCAGTGCTGAGATGCTGAGAAGTAGACGGTGATTAAAACTCTGAGAAAAATTTATAATGATGTGTAACAAAAGTTTAATTCAAAAATAGCTACCGTGAATAACGGTTACAGTAGTACGGTAATATTCATTTTTTTTAACATATTTAAGCCAGTATTTGACTACAATTCCACCTGATGGTAAGTGACGATGTCACCCAGGGTGATAAGACATACTAGCTTAATAAAAACCTATTCACTCTTGTCTTAAAGACACTCACAT
Organism: Thaumetopoea pityocampa; assembly: GCA_017165845.1. Classification (NCBI taxonomy): domain Eukaryota; kingdom Metazoa; phylum Arthropoda; class Insecta; order Lepidoptera; family Notodontidae; genus Thaumetopoea; species Thaumetopoea pityocampa. Next base: position 13,003 of record WUAW01014291.1, on the reverse strand, counting down.
TATAATCGAACGGAAATAATGACGCAGGAAGACTATTGCAGTCTTTGGCTGCGCGTATTATGAACGTAGAAGCAAATCCCTTCGTACGGGTGGCAGGGATGTCTACGAGGTAGGGGTGATAGTCCGCCGCGCGCCTAGTAGTCCGATGGTGGAAGGTGGACGGAGGAAGTAGATCGTGTAATTCCTGCGCACACCCTCCAAAATGTATCCCGTAGAATACTGAAAAGTTGGCTACCTCGAGCCTGCGCTTCAATTAAACCAAACCAATTACATGAATTAAAATCACAAAACAGTTCAATCGGTTTGACTGTGGAAAGACATTGGGCTATATGTAGAATCAGAATAGAATAGAATAGAATAGATTACTCTTTACTGAATCGCCCTCAGTCCGTATTCGTCCCCACTACTAGGGGCGTGGACCGGCCGTATCAGGAAGGGGATTGCGTACAAATATAAAAAAAAATTACAAACGTATATTACAAACGTATTACACAACGATTGTACAATGACAAAGGATCCGCGGCGATCGTGTAAAATATTTAGTCATTTTAATAGTTCCTCGTAGATATTTTTTATCAACAAGTACAGAAATTTTAATTGAACTATTTTTTTTTTTTGCATATGAATGTAAGTAACCATTTCGTAAGTCTAGAATATAGTTTATTGCACGTTTCACATGTACTTATTAGATTTATATGTAGGTATGTATGTATATAACTGTGTAAACTTTTAATTCAATTTGATTATTTAAATACGTGAATAATTTGAAATTTGCACACGTATTAAGAACAAATGACAATATAACTAAGATTAAAAAAAAATTGAATTATACTTTCAAAACAAATGGATTTTTATATAAATATGAGTATAAAGTAGATACTGTATTAAAAATCATAATTATTAAATAGGTTTTATTCAACACTAGCTTTTACCTGCGGCTCCGCCCGCGTAAATGTCTGTTTTCCGCTACATGAGAAATCCCAACACAATATAAAAAACTATAGAACCACTTTTACTTGATCTCTCGTACCTTAGCGGCAGCTACTAAAACAGGGATCAAGCTGTATCTTAAATTCTACTTGACAGATTTTTATGAAACATGCCCTACTATTTAAATCGGAATAGTACCTTTAAGACTGTAATAGTTTAACCAAAATCTACCCACTGGTTTTTGCGTGAAGCCCGAACAAACAAACAAACAAACGAACATCGACGGATTTGGTTTCAGAAGCCGTAG
>WUAW01014284.1:14040-30418 GCA_017165845.1 Thaumetopoea pityocampa | reverse complement strand
ATATTAGTTTATTGTGATGTTTAATATATAAATTTGGTGTTGTTTTGTATATTAATCGTCAATAATCGTGACATCGAACAATATTGATACATTGGAATGAAACTGTGCCCAACATAGCACCGTATTTTTTCAAGACAAAAAATCTGCGGAACCTCATACTCGGTCAATGTGGTTTTTGTCGTCGTCAATTTGTCGGGTTGACTTCTAAACTTCCAAGAAGCAATAAATTATAACACACCGATATTTTATTGTTAAACTGACGAAAGTATATATTAAAATGATGGCTTAAAGGTCTTACATACCAGGCCATAAAATATAATAAAAAAAATGTGTCGCTTATTTTCTTTCAATTTAATTCCAAATTTTAATATAGTTTAAATAAATGCTAGTGAAATTCTGTTTTGAAATTAGTTATTTGTTCTTGAGTAATTTTGACTATGGTCTGATATCGTTCTGTTCATGAATATGGAAAATATCGTGTTTTTTCCCGTTTTGTTAATAATACACATGTATAGAAACGTCGTGAATTGCGTACCGAATACGTTATTTTTCGCCATCACATACTGCAATTGAATCTGTGTTCAGTTCGTGGAAGAATTTGTGGAGAGATCTTGATTCACAAGCCTACAGAATGCAGTTTATTCAAGAATTGACGCCGCGTGATATTATTGTTAAATAAATAATATGTACTATTATAACACGCAATAGGCCACGTCTCCTGTACATATTTATTTATTATGTGCGTATGTTCGATAAATACAGCGCGTGACACCATAGACACAAAGTAGATAGGTAGAGAAGGCTAACTCTGGCTGAGCTTCATTTTAGTTACCTACGGTGAGCTGTAGTGCTAGGGCTGCCAACTACGATATTGTTTAAAATTTCGATTTGAGAATTTCAATAAGAAAAAGTATTACTAACCAAACATACAATCAGATCTTTTACTCATTGTCAGTTTAGAACCTAGTGTCGCCCACAAAACAATTACGTAAATAATAGATAATAATATTTTAGACACTTTCACACACTGATATAGTTCTACAATAGGATCCCCTGTATCTTAGGTACTAGAAAATGATATACATACTTATATAGATAAATACGACCATGACTCGGATACAAATATTTGTGTTTATCATAAAAGATTTACCCCTATTGAGATTCAAACCCGGTACTTATTGGTTCAGAAAGTAGGGTCACAGTCTGCCAATCAGTCGTCAAAATTACTTTGGTATATGGTCAAAGCGCGGGTATTCGTGACTGGCGTTCTACCGACTTGATACGAGAATATCGTACACGGTAGGTCCTTGTGTGCGAGTGCGCACGTTGTCGCTTGTTGTATGGAGACGACCTTCTGCGCATATTTCCATCGATTTATTACTATAAACATACCGTGAACGAATAATTTAGCAAAACGAACTCGTAAATTATCGTCCACAATGGTGCTGATTCTGTTGTAACAGAACTTAATAAAATTTAGTTCCTCCCTATCCTTTTTCTAATGTCAAACGCTAAAACGAGATAGCTACAATTTTGGTGCTGTCAGTTTCGTTTAGAAACGTCAAAATTAAAAGATTTAGACGCGATCTTGGAACATACGGGCTAAAAATACGCAAAAACGCAACATTTTTTTGAACCCTTTGATAGAAACATAGGTGGGTACTCGCTATAAATATTTGCTATCTTGTTTTGGCGTTTGATATTAGAAAAAGATAGGGAGGGACTAAATTTAGTTAAGTTCTGTTACAACAGAATCGGCACCAATAGATCAATATCAATAGATTAATCTCTCACACCCATGTTGTAATTTCTGTGGTAGAATGTTAGACTTCCAGATTGCGTTTCATTGCTGTATCAGCATCGTTATCGGGCTTTGGATGTCTACTGTAGAACATGGCACCTCCTCCATAAAAGGAGGTAGTTGCCATAAAATCCACGTTTGGCAGGCGTTATGATTGAATAACAGGGTAACGCTTCTGCCTTTATCCTGGTCCAATCCTTAGCTGGTTGTCACAGCACCCACGGGGAGAATTGGAGTGTCGCTATTATTATGTCGGCGCCACAGAGCGCTTTTGCAATTTTCAATATTCTCGATATCATATACCCTAAGACCCCTAAGGGCATACCCTATCCTACCATACATTCTGGATACCCTAAGGGCATAAAACTATTTATTTAATAGAGCAATATGACTATTAAAATAACATTATTTCAAATCTACGATTACGCCACGTATCTACTGCGAAGGATAATAGTTTATTAGTCATATCTGCGGTGAGCTGGCTTGTTAGTGGAATTAATGACATCTAACAAAACTAAGGTGGGGAATTGCACCTTATTGACAAAACGTTTGTCGCACCACAAATCCTGATAAACATTCACCAACCGATGATTCTGAGTTACTCGTTATCATGATGATTCCCGTTACGTGATAATGTTTCAGAGCATTCATTTTTTGCATGCGTTCCTTTGTCATTACTTTCTGTTCACATAAATACCTTAGGCGTGTCAGGATTTTGAATAATACATTTGTATATCGTCGCATTGTATTGCTTGTTAAGTATATGATAATTTACCGTTCTAGTTCGTATGGCTGGATCGTTGTGGAAATTTCGTTTTTGACTTTTGTTTGTATATATTATAATGTCTTCGTTTTAAGATAAACAATTTTTTAAGTTTTGTAAATTATTATTGACGTCGGTAAAAATACTGAAGCGTGTATTGCACATAGCTCGTAGAATCGATGGACTTTGGGATTCTAAAGTGGTGGAGTGACGGCTGGAGTGGCGTACCCAGCTCCCCTAGTCAAGTTGACATTCGACAATCGTTATCGCTAATAGAAAGGAAACAAATGTATTGGAATGACGCTTCTATTTGATAAGTCACGTGTCACTTGACGATTGGCTAGGGGGGCTGAACCGGAAAGCGCTGTACAGGTCGACACCCCACTAAGTGGACCGATGACCTACTGGGAGGCCTATGTCAAACGTGGACGTTTGTGGGCTGGTATGATGACGATGTGTATTATGTAGTTAGCCACAAACTGACATGTTGGAGACGGCATTAATACGGCACAACACAACATGGTAGTCACCATGGTAGGTTAATTACATAAAAACTAACTGTTGACGAGGTCCACTCGTATGTTCCTTTTACGAGATCTCATAAATGCGAATGTGACTTTATCTGTTACGCTTTCATGCCTTAACTACTGAACCGATCATCTTGAAATTTTGTACACACATTGTCCAGGGTACAGAAGACATATGGTACCTTATATCCCGAAAAAAAAAACTGTTCCCGTGGGATAGAGAAAATAGTTTACAAAGTTATAATAGTATTTTCAACGATTTCTGTATGTATTTAAAGACATAAACGTAAACGAAGCCACTGGTAGAAGCTAGTATACAATAAATTGACCGGAACGCGTGGTATGTATGCCGCAGCCTCCGACTCCGGAGTTGCGACATGACTCATGTATAGTGGAATATTTTATGCATATCTTGCTTTAAGGCCCGTGCGCTGATTACATAACTTGCAATAGCCGAGCAATAGCGACAATTCCACGGTTTTTGTTATGTCTGTGTATCATCTTTTTACGACTCAACAGCTCGGACTAAGGAACATAGTCTCGACTATTGACTAAAATATCGCTGATTGATTGATTGAAATATTGATGAATAGTCCTGTTTATGTGCTGCTGGTACTTGTGAACTCATGAATGACACGATATGCTCGGCGGAAAATTACATGACGCAACCTGCATACCCGTGCAAGTGTGTCTGGAGGCCAACTAGGACTAATTCCCGTCATTATGAGGGGAGATAGATGCTCCATTAGTTAAGATAAATATATATGATAAATACGATCATCGTACTTGACAGGCGTATTTGTAATGTAATGTAAGTGCTTAATGTTAACATCACGCGGAGGATTTTTCTAAACAGTCTCATAACAAATAGTTGTATTGGCTCATGCGATTAGCCATCCACGAATATGAATAATATGAATGAATCCATTCAAGAAATCATTCGATTAATTCGAAAGCATATAAACTTATCGGACTTGAAGGCGACCGACTCGGTGGACGGTGAACGGTGAATGTGATATCTCTCTTCTTGTAACTGTCTACCCATAATAATGTGTAATGATTATTGGAATAAAAGAAATAGTAAACTACTTATTTTGTATTCGAATTTGACCGTTGAAATAGCTCATATTCGCACATCGCTAGTCTATGTCGCTACCAACGACGGGCATAGCTATAAATCATTATCACAAAGTTCTTCCGAGCATACTTGTGGGTATTGATTAGTAACAAAACGAACACAGAGCTTAGTTTACTTCGGAAGGCCCTTGTCGGGATCACATAAGTGGTAATATTGGAAAACTGAAGTCTTGTGATAAGCAGGGCTCTCACGCGCCCTTTTTTAACCGAGGTATCATCCAATATAAAAGGACCTATTACAGACACCGTTCTCTGAAGTAGTGATAGTAGTAGGATAAAGCATATTCTAGTCACAATATGTTTATATTTTATTTATTTTTTTGCAGAATTTGGAATTTCATGGTGTGATGCGCTTCTATTTTCAAGATTCTGGTCAGAAGATAGCGACGAAATGTATTCGTGTCGCGTCCGATGCTACCGTCAGTGACGTCATAGGTGAGTCAACAAAAATGCACTCGCTAAACAGTTCAATTATTACAGTTTATAGAGCATTTTCTAATTTATGGACTCATTGGTTTTTTTTTCGCATTTATTGTTTTAGGCCCAAATTGGGATTCTCTGGTTCTTGGGTACTGTCCAACGATATACTTATACACCTTGTGAAAATCGGTCTACATAGATATTTGAATCATTATCATCATATCAGCCCACAGACGTCCACTGCTGGACATAGGCTTTTTCTAATGATCGCCACACCGAGCGGCTGTGAGCCGCCTGCACCCATTGATTGGTTGCGACCTTCACCAGGTCATCGGTCCACCTGTATTGATATTTGAATACGAAGAAAATTTTTTCGTCATCCGCCATTTTTATTTATTTTTATGTTTTACATTAAAGCGTATAAAAACATGTTATATTTCAACGTAATATTGCAAGTTGTCATGAAGGTCATATTAAAATGGTACTACTATAGTGTTTACAATTGTAAGTACATATACAATATTAAAAACAACTACCTTTAAATGAGCGGAATTTTCATCTCGGAGCACTTCATAATGACGCGGTGTTAGTCACATACTTACGTACCGAGCGACACACTTACTGTGCAATTAAGGAGGCTGCTTGTAACCGGATAACGAACTCTGTTGATAACTAACTCCTACAGAATATAACAGCGGGCAGCCATTGTACTGGTAGACTATATCTCGGAACTATAAATCCTTAGTTATAGGGTGTAGTTTAAAGACTCCTTCGGCAGCTCAGTTGGTTGGTCCTGAGTTTTCTCTCACTTAGACTCGAGGAGTTCAGGTACCGCAATCCGTTAAATGCGAACGAACCACTACGAACCACTAACTCACTCACTCACGTTTTCTGAGGTAGCTTTGCTATGGATAGATATTTGGTCGCTTCAATCCTTTTATATTAATGCCTTCAGTTTACTACTTTATTGTCTGAAATCTCTCAAGATGTCTTTCGTAAATAAAACTATAAATAATGTAGTAACTTGAAAAAAATCCGGAGATCGATCAGCACCGTGCGACAGTTGTGAACCGAATCGAATGCTGTAGTTTTCCGTCTACTCTCATATTCCGAATCGCTGATTTTAAAGTTTACCCACATATTAGAACTTCAATGTCCGAGCAAGGCCTAAATGAAAACTTAACGCGCGATTAAAATTCAGAAATGAACCACACAAATGATATTAATTTTCCATTAAAGCCTGTGTTTATTGACATTTAATTTTTTTTTGTAAAACAAGCAGCCCAATTGGAATGACACTTCTAATCGCCAAGTCACACGTGACTTATCGAATAGAAGTGTCATTCCAATACATTTTTTTCCTTTCTATTAGCGATAACGATTATTGAATGTCAACCTGGCTGGGGGGCAAGCGTTTAATAGTTCGAAACATTTGTGTAAAATGTTAGCGAACAAAGGTCTTGAGTACCAAATTGTGATTAAAACTATTAATGTGTTTAATCTGTTATCTTGATATTCTCGTTTGTCATAATCAGCCTCAGCTGCAGTGCAGTAGCTGACCCGTTCGTGTCCATATAACTATGTTATCTGAAGTAGTCACCATTTATGGCTTCCTACAATTCTAGTATTAAAGAGTTTATTATCACTTTGGGTTGTTGTTTTGTTTGCAGTTGAAAGTGGAAATCTAAATATTAAGTTTATTATTACGATATGAAAGTGTTTTGCAACTTTTTTGGCGTTGCTGAACGAATGTGACAATTTTTTTGTATAAAAATCACGGGTTTCTTTAAAACATCAGATTTATTCGCGTTTTACATTCTCATATCTAATTGATTTTGTAGTTAGCAATCGCGTTCGCATGGGGCCACCGCTTAGAATTATACTACAAGGTGATTTAAAGATAAGGTTAGATTACTTTGTAATCAATAATGTATCAAAAGGAGAGATAATCACAATACAAGCCCAAGGATATTAAATTTTTGTGATTTCTTTTTTATTAGGTGTCTATGAAAATTTATAGCTAACTTGCCTGTAAGTTTTATTCAGACATGGGTCGATGACACGAATTCTCGTATTAACTCATTATTAAATGAATCAGTTCCTCTAATACATATTGTCGCCTTTAGCGATACGCGGAAAAGGAGACACGAACTTTATGTAACAAGCCGTTGCCCGCAACTTCGTTCCTCGTGGATTTCGCAAAAAACAAAAAAATTAAAATCAACTTTTACCAAAATTCTTTACCTTAAACGTTTTTATGTTGCTTGTGTTAATTTTCAGCTTCTTTAATCTGGAATGTCAATAAGAACTAGCCTGTCTCATTCTACATCATATTCATGTCTCACTCGTGCTCACAGAGTTATAATAACTCAACTTCTACTATCATCATCGTATTTATTATCCTAATAAAAGAGTGAAAGATTTGCGGTTTTTTACACTCTATCGCTTTAACACGATTGAACTGATTTTGACAAAATTCTAAATACTTTTATAAAAATATTACACGAGCAAGCAACATGTAGATTATAATGTTAGTCAGATAAAGTTGCTCTTGGCATCAGTCAGAGATAGCCCTTATTTATTCATTATTTAACGATGTAACTCACCCATAGCACGCCAGCCTCCGCCTACCATTAATTGAGTGAACACCTGGGTAGTGCGCAGCAGCGTAATAGGGTGTGCCGGCATAAGCTTCGCAATGAAGTGAGTCGCCGCAATAGCCCTGCGTAGCCTCGCTTTATCTCAACATTGCGAATTATTGATTATATACGAAAATGTCGTCACGTCTTGAATCTTTAGAAAGTGCTCCAGTAATTTTACAATATATATTTAACGGTTATAGTTAATAGTGTTGTATTGGTCATTTGAGTTATTTAAATTAACTCCATTATTTATATGCTATAAAGTGTTATCGGTAGAGATTACCGATAGCGCTTTATAGCACTTTATTGTGTGTAAATCTAACCAGTGAGAAAGAACAAGGGATCTCATAGTACTTTAATATTCAAGTTTAGTTTGAACTTACATTAAAGCTTGGGGATCTGTTGAGTTGTAAATGATTTGTGTTGAGTTGTGCGAGTTATACAGGACCTGTCACTGATATCAAATAAGGCTGCTACTCTGATGCATTGCCCTGCCACTCAGATTATACGTGAATGCTGCGATTTTATTCTTGCATCGAAATCTGGGAGCATCTTATGCTGAGTGTTCATTCTATACCGTTTAATTTTTGTATGCCATGAAATAGGAAGGTAACGTATGAAAGGACTACATTTTTACATTATACCTTTTCACCGGCAGAGACGTTGATCGAGAAATTCCGTCCAGATATGCGGATGCTTTCGTTGGGGTCGTACTCCCTGTGGGAGACGCACGGCCCCGATGATGAGCGCAAGTTAGAACCACATGAGAAGCCACTGCTAGTGCAACTAAACTGGCACGCTGATGACAGGGAGGGACGTTTTCTGCTCAAGTGCCTTAGCAACAACGAGGTATGTCCAAGCAAACATTGTTTTTATTACATATTGAGTGATTGGGTTTTAAGGTTGAACATGCATCCGGCAAAATCGGTTTAGGACCTGCACGAGAAATCACTGTTAATGTAACTCCTCGCATCCATTGAAGACTGAGAACAAAGAACCACTGCAGTATAAAATTTGGTGTTAATAAAAATAAAGAATTATATATATGTAACGCTTACATGAAAAAGTTACGTAGGACATGCTTGGGAAGACTGGTATACAAAACATACGGCTCTACAAATTGGTAATTGAAGCTATGAACGGTAAAAGAAGCACTAGTAAACTTTCATGTTCAGCGTGCGAACTGACTGGTCTGACTTGTCTCAGAACGAAATTTTCTTATCAAGTACGCCGACAACGAGCAGTGTTTTGGAATTTTTTCGTTACAGAGTTTACTACGATGTTATAGTTAAAGCTTCGAAGAATTGATTGGATTTGTAAAATCAGATATATTACATGTTCTGCGTGAAAATTTACTAATACAGTTACGGTTAGGAATGACATCTTCTACATTATCTATGTTTCGGATCTTATTTTTGGAAAATTAAGTTTTGTCCAGATATAACAACCCGCATTAGGCTATCATGGTGGAATTTAGCCTTGTAGCAGTATCGGAAAAGGGCAGATATTCTGACCAAAGAGATTTTCATTTTCTGGTAGCGCCTGCCACCCCCTAGATAGATGGCTTTACCTTTTGAATGATGACACTATCACAAAAGTCTGAATTACGAAGAAGTTTGCATATACACAACGTCCCTGTCTAGGATGTCTGGTTGAAGTAGATCGCTACAAGGCTAACTCCTTTTATTGTGAGAGAACTCATGCTTTGTGGGGTAGAAGATGAGTTTATGATGAGGCATTTTCGTGAACTTTATGTGAAGTATAAGACAAACGTTATAAAGACAACATTACATTTCAAGCCCTAAACAGGAAATTGACCGGGTTTCGCCATACCAGTTAACTTACATTATCAGCGTGCGAATTTATTGATATGGCAACGCTTGGGTACGACATTTTCCACTCAAATGTCTCGACAACCAGTTGCTTTGCGAAAACTTTATGAGAAGAGTATGACAGCTATATTATATTTCAAACCCTTAACAGGAGATCGACTGGGTTTCGCCATACCAGTTAACTCGCATGTTCAGCGTGCGAATTTACTGGTATGGCAACGCCTGGGAACGACATTTTCTTCTCAAATATCTCGACAAACAGCAGCTTTACGGAAATTTTATGAGAAGAGTATGACAGCTATATTATATTTCAAACCCTGAAGAGAAGATCGACCGGGTTTTGCCATACCAGTTAACTCGCATATTCAGCGTGCGAATTTACTGGTATGGCAACGCCTGGGAACAACATTTTCTACTTAAATATCTCGACAACTAGCAGCTTTGCGTAAACTTTATGAGAAGAGTATGACAGCTATATTGTATTTCAAACCCTAAACAGGAGATCGACCGGGTTTCGCCTTACCAGTTAATTCGCATGTTCAGCGTGCGAATTTACTGGTATGGCAACGCCTAGGAACGACATTTTCTACTCAAATATCTCGACAACCAGCAGCTTTGCGGAAACTTTATGAGAAGAGTATGACAGCTATATTATATTTCAAACCCTTAACAGGAGATCGACCGGATTTTGCCATACCAGTTAACTCGCATGTTCAGCGTGCGAATTTACGGGTATGGCAACGCCTGGGAACAACATTTTCTACTCAAATGTCTCGACAACCAGCAGCTTTGTGGAAATTCTATACGAAGAGTATAACGGATACATTGTATTTCAAGTCCTAATTATGAGATCAACTGGGTTTCGCCATACCAGTTAATTCGCATGTTCAGCGTGCGAAATTACTGGTATGGCAACGCCTGGGAACGACATTTTTTACTGAAATATCTCGACAACCAGCTTTGCGGAAACTTTATGAGAAGAATATGACAGCTATATTGTATTTCAAACCCTAAATAGGAGATCGACCGGGTTTTGCCATACCAGTTAACTCGTATGTTCAGCGTGCGAATTTACCGGTATGGAAACGCCTGGGTACAACTTTTTCTATTCCAGTATCTCGATACATTATATTTCAAGCCCTAATTATGAGATCCACTGGGTTTCGCCGTACCAGTTAGATCGCATGTTCAGCGTGCGACCTACCTGGTATGGCAATGCCTGGAAACAATTTTTCTGTTTCAGTACCTCGATGAAAGAATGTTTTCGGAAATTTTGTGTGTTGAGTATGATGGTTATGTAATATTTCAAGCTCAGAAGCATGAGGTCGACTGGGCATCGCTGTACTAGTTAATTCGCATATATAGCATGTGAATTTACTGGTACGGCAATGCCTGGGAACGATATTTTCTACCCCAGCACTATGACAACAAGCAGATTTCGAAAATATTATGTGTTCAATATGCCGGCTACGTTATATTTTAAATCTAGAAGAATGAGTTTGACTGATCTTCGCCGTACTGGTTAACTTGCATGTTCAGCGTGCAAATTTATTGATACGGCAATACCTGGTGATGACATTTTCTACTCCAGGAATATATTTAGACGATCAATGAACTTTATAGGCCAATCTTTCCCAAGTTCGAGCCCAATAGTGGCAACTTTTTATATGATGAACGGGAAGGTTTGTACCGGAGTTATGGATTTTCATCTATATATATTTTAGTATGATATATGTATTTCCATCGTTGCCTAGTATCTAAGATACAGGGAATCCTATTTTGAGATTAGATCAATGTTTGTTTTATTATTACCTCAAACCCCAAAGAATGCCTTCGGTAATTAATTGTGCTGGTATATTTATGCTGCAGTAATTACAAGAAATATTTTGGAAACTATCACAAATCAATTGAAGTCTCTATATAGGTGGGTGAGTTGCCCATGCAACCGGACACTAGTTATGAAAAATTTAATTGGTTTATTTATCATAGTTAATGCACTCATACAGAGATAATAAACTATATATTCTGCCGGATGGATTTGTCACTCAGCACATACTCCATACTGAATGCGTTTTCACAGCGATTCCATGACGTTTTCTTTTGAATTCTTCGTGTTTATTGTGTCACTTGATTTGAGAATTGTATTTTAATTAGTCCTCTACATACCAATATTTTTTTTTAGAAGACAAAATTGACAATCATTGATGTCAACTTCATAATAATGTTTTTATATTGATTTCTGTAGTATGGTTTTTCAGTTTGAGGCACCAATTATTTTAAATGTTTGTTTGTACTTGAAATGAGGGATTTTATTTATTAATTTCAAAATTTTATATTATATAAGAGATGGAATTATTAAGTGTTATCAGTACACGATATAGATATCATAGATAGATAGCTAGATAACTCTTCATTGACACATCAAAAACAATTACAGAAAAAAAAATACGAAAAGTGTTACAATTCGGTCTTACCGCTAAAAGCGATCTCTTCCAGGCAACCTTTGGATGGAGAGTATTGATATCATACGTATTTGCTGGTAGTATCATATAATAATGAGTTAAATTAAGTTAAATAATTTACCATGAACAAGATACGGTACTTCTGTTGGTCATATGTCAAATTAGGTATGTATTATAATATACTAAAAAATAACATACTTATATACACAAATATATTGCAGATGATTCTTTTCGCAGTAAAATTTAAAAACTATTTTTGACTTTCTTTCAGAAATTTAATTGCGTGTCATGCAATTTTTTAAACTATGTAGTTAACTATGTATGTTAGTGAAATAAAAAGTTAAGAAATGTGATGAAATAATGTACATTGGTTTTTTAAAAAAATCTCTATAATAATATCAAATAAATATTTTAGATTGCATAAATACAGATATTGCTCTCAGCTATCGGCATATGAAATTAATAAGAAAGGGTAGCCAAAAAATAATCGTCAGTAATGTTACAAATTTTATGTGACTTGCTAACTACGGCGAATCAAAAAGTAGGGTTATGATTTTGACCGGTATGTATGTGGGTATGTATTTATGTTCATCTGTTCCCTCAGAACTGCTAACCTACTTATTTGATTATAATACTAAATAATGTTGTTATATTGGTGTGTAATAAAGAGTACCTATCTAGGTCCGAAGTCAGGCAGTGCGTTCAAGACCGTAGTGATAGATTTGTGACTAACAATTTTGACGTGCCGGTCACTTAATGTCAAAAGCGATCATGTTTCGCATATTTAGCATCTGAATTTATTGAGATTACAATGTCCAAGAACGACTTGTTCTGTAAATGCTATGTTACAGGTAATTGAAAATTAAACAATATGTGGTCCAGACTTGTTTGGTGTGCATTCCGACTCAAATCCTGACCTTTTCTAAACTCCCTGCTTGTGTTTTTACATACGCACTGAAAGAATTTTATAACTATTAAACGTTCAACGCCGACGTAACATCAATGTCAATAAATCATTGCTTAGAAATATATTGTTTTATTTTTACTCTAAAGTATGTTAATTTTCACGGACCATAAGTGCAACATGGATAGGCATCTATCATCACACTTTAGACCAGAGGTCCCCAAACTTACCGATTCCTTGAAGGAGCCTCAGGTAAAAGATTATTTGTAAAAGACCGAAAACCGATGAGCATTATGAGAAGGCCTATTATATAAGAACTATTATTAGAATATGTATTATTAGAACTATTTATTATTCGACGAAAGTGCATGAAAAGATGTATGGATAAGGCGAGAGAGGTGTGTCAGGATTGTAATATGTGGCAAACTGTGCTCTCTACCTACCCTTATGAGATAACAACGTGAGTGTATGTATTTATTATAATATTAAAATACTTAATATATTACAAGTGCCCAAAAATGAAATAAACTGTAAAACAAAATCTTAAAGTGTTGCTGAGATACTCTTAATATGAAGTGTTACGTAGGAGTAGTGATTGAAATTGTATGACGTACAAGAGAAACTAGATACTTTCAGTTACTTGAAAGAGATCACGGAATAGATAAGTACTTATATAATAAGCAAAAACGTATCAATGGTGCTGATTCTGTTGTAACAGAACTTGACTAAATTTAGTCCCTCCCTATCTTTTTCTAATGTCAAACGCAAAAACGAGATAGCTAACATTTATAGCTAGTACCGACCAACGTTTCTTTCAAACGGTTTAAAAAAAATGTTGCGTTTTTTGCGTATCTTTAATCAGTATGTTCGGAGATCGCGCCAAAATTTTTAATTTTGACGTGTGTAAACGAAACTGACAGCACCAAAATTGTAGCTATCTCGTTTTGGCGTTTGACATAAAGATAGGGAGGGACTGAATTTAGTTAAGTTCGGTTACAACAGAATTAGCACCATTATCACCATCTATTAGTCCACTGCCGATTATAAGCCTATTACTTAATGGGCCACAAGATAAACCTGCGCCCTGTTGCCCTGACGTATCTCTCAACCGGTTCTCTTAGCACCCACCCAGAAATGAAGGGATGTTCTTATTTAACACTATCACATATAACAACGTAACAATAACGTCAGAAACGTTGTTGTCACACAAGCCCACTTTGCACCGTTCTTCATTGAAAAAGGTAATTTCAGAAACAACTACCCGAAGAGAATTATACACATGTCATGTTTGATTAAAAATACTTCAGGAAGATTCAGAGAATAAGAATAACCAAGGGAGAAAAATATACGTAAAATTTATGGTAAATCGACAATAATCACGCAACGTATACTAATTACTGACATCACCACTTGCTATTGTGTTGTTATTTTACTTTTGATACGATGTTTATACGAGTGGAGACGTCGTGACCTGTACTATAGGTTTAACACGGGCACCAGTCTCTGCACAACCAACATTGTTTACCTAGCCCTAAGTTGTTTATTTTGTTGTAGATAGATAACTCTTTATTGACACACCAAAAACAATTACAGAAAAAAAAACAAATACGAAAAGTGTTACAATGGGCCGCCTTATCGCTAAAAGCGATCTCTTCCAGGCAACCTTTGGTTGTGGACATTGTACTTGGTTGTGGTGAGAAATAAATCATTATTATTATTGATAACGTCATAGGTTACAGAGAAAACAATTTACAGAGGGAGCGTCAAAGCTTCTATAAACTAAAACTACTAAAACGACAGAAAGATAAGTGCATTTCCACATTCATTATATTAATCGGTACTAGCTGAATTCCGCAACTTCCATTGCAACACGAGCATACGACTTAAATTCTTATCTACTCTGTGCATAGCAGTAATCGTTGAGCCGAGTTGTTAACACAGAGACATCAATGATAAATACCATTCTTCAAACATTTCATGATGTAGAAAGCTGCAAGCTCGTAAGAGTATCTGAAGTGTACCACTGGCTTTAGGCCAGTTTGGCCAGTCTGATTCCACCTTGATGGAGCCTATGTCCCAATAGCAGTTACAAATATGTATGTTCAGGACAACGGGCACACTGCAGTAATATTTATAATTTAAGGTGTTTTTGATATATTTGTGGATATTTACAACGTATTATTGATAAAATTACTTTTGAATATTAAGGCACTTTTGCAAGTGCTATGATCACGAATGGACCAAGTTTATATAAATGACCATGACAGTTTAAAAACCTATATTAAGGCCAGGTTATTAGTATCCGCAACCGATGAGCTTGTATGGAAAGCGTTGATGAAAGTAGAAGAAGCGAAAGATGTATGTCAGGATCGTAGCAACTGGAAAGAATAGGTCTGTGCCTATCCCAGCGGGAAAAAGGCGTAAATGTATATATGTTATAAACACCATAATAATAAATAACTGTTATATCCTGAAAATATAACAGCTATGTTATAACTGTTATACTTTGCCTGATATTTAGCCTATATATAATAAAAAGTGAGAAGGTAGACAGTTTCGTCAGCTCGTTAAATTACCTATTATCAGTTTATTCGGGATCATGGCGCATGCAACATACATTAAAACTCTTTAGGTCAATAAATAAGAAAGAAAAAATTTATTTGTTACTAGCTAAAATTATTACACAGTATTTATTGTGTGTACAACACATGACAAGAGAAAAATTAACTGTACCAAATGGAAGCGCAGCATAGCATGGGGTCAGGTAGTATATCCGGTGGTGATGTTTTACGTGTCTCTGGTTATGTCGCTCAGACATGGAGCATACCAGACATGATCATATTTAAATATGTAGTGATATGTACGTCCATAATGTACGAATATTGTATCTAGTGGTATATAATAGTACTGTGACGGAAGCGTCTTACACGAAATAAATATATAAAATTATGTAAAATATTTAATATCTGTTGTTTTATTAAAACTAGCATATAAAGAGAATGAGAGAAACTAAGTATAGGAAACCGATTTAAAGTTTTAACCCACATTTTATAAGGGTTCATTTCTAGGCGGCAACGTATTAATTTATGCTGAACCCCCGGGTAGCACCCTGAACGATGGAGGTATCAGCATTCACGTTACCGCGACGCTTCTGCTTAATTGTCATGTGCTGCCACAGACAGACATATTTTAAAGTTGCTATCGTGTTAAGATTCCTTATAAGTGGTGGGAGGTTCCAACATTTGGAAGCCGCGTTCCGATAACTATCCCTATATATGTGATAAATATTCTCAAAAACATTGAATTGTATTATTGCAGAGTTAATGTTTTATTTAAATAAATATATCGATGTTCATTATTCAGTAGTTTTATTTGAATTTTGAGTTTCCGCTTTTCCTATAATTATGGCTGAGGAGGCTGTCGACGGTAGAAAAGTGAAATTGACATTTACTGGACATTAAGATTAAATGATTGGTAGCTCGCAGAACCGATGGACCTTGGGGTCCTAAAGTGCTAAAGTGGCGACCCCTAACCGGAAAGCGTAGTGCGGGTCGCCCTCGACTAGGTGGCCCGAAGATCTGGTGAAGGTCGTAGGCAATCTGTGGATACACGTAGCTTATGGGTGCTCGGTGTAGCGGTCATTAGAGAATATCTATCTTCAGTAGTAGACGTTTGGGCTGATCTGATGATGATAATGATTCTGTATCCTTAGATATTTGTGCATCGTTTAGACTGACTCAGTTTTTTGATGCCGACTAAATATTTCAGAATGAAATCAAGTACATTGGTGGTCAAATGATGTTTAAGCGTGACTCGCAATCGAAAAAGTCGCGGGTTCGTTCCTGGTCACGTAGGTTTTCAACTGGGTATTTTAAACTCATACATAGTCT
>WUAW01014284.1:0-13869 GCA_017165845.1 Thaumetopoea pityocampa | reverse complement strand
TACAATTTTGGTGCTGTCAGTTTCGTTTAGTAACGTCAAAATTAAAAGATTTAGGCGCGATTTCGGAACATACGGATTAAAGATAGGCAAAAGCGCAACAGTTTTTTTGAACCGTTTAATACAAATAAAGGTCGGGACTCGGTATAAGTGTTTGCTATCTCGTTTTGGCGTTTGACATTAGAAAAAGATAGAGAGGGACCAAATTTAGTTAAGTTCTGTAAAATAGAATCGGCACCATTGTAGACCCCAATGTACTTAACGAAGAAGGAATTATTCGTGACGAATCCTGCATGCCCGCATGGTTGTGTGATGTCTACTTATCCATACTAGGCCAGCGTGATAGACTACGACCTAATCCCCCTCCTGATGAGGACACCTACGTGCCCCTGTTGTAGTGATGAATATGGACCGGAAATGAAGATGATGATGTCGCTTAGTCAATTTTTCTTTCTACCGTTCATTGGAATCTGATGGTATTGTGACCTGATGGTAGTTTTATACGATTTGTGAGCATCTATAACTGCAGCCAATTCGTATGAAACTAACTATATTACTAAAATATTTTGAAAAAGTCCTGAGACTATAACATAATCTAAGCTACTCTTATCTTACTGGAAATGTTCCTAAAAGTAAATTCATTGGTACAGCACAGCCTATAAAATAATTTTCTCTTTCAGGTCCCATTATCTTCTGCGAATGACAAAAGCGAACAAACCTTCAAGAGAAAATTGTCAAAACGAGAGAAGAAAGAACTGAAAAAGAAGGAGAAACTCTCAAGATTGAAATCAGACACCAATGACGAGAACAGACCTGTTGCTGAGAAACTCTATACGGGTATATTATTATTCGTATTGAATTATTCTTTTAACTATTTGAAGGTTGGTTTAAACCTGAACACCCTCATATTCATAATCATGGTCGTATTAATCTCGAAGTTAATTGCTGGACATTTGTCTCCCGTATCAAAGACAAGATTTGCCAAATCTCCACGAACCAAGGAATTGTCTACCAATCATATCACAGCCAAAGTTATATACCCTTAGTTCCCAAAGTGGTCCAGGCGGACCCCCAGGGGACCACGGGAGACTCGACGGGGGTTTACGTTGGCGTACGCAAATTTCCATAGATTTAATCTTCACAGTTTTGTCGAATTTTGGGAATATGGTAGAAATGTAGCTGCAGGGGGTCCACCGGAACCAGCTAAATTTTGAAAGTGGTCTATGAGAAAAAAAGTCTCCTCTGAAGAACCTCTGGTCTAAACAAAAACTATGGACATACTTGCTTGAACTTGAACAAATATATAATATATGTAATTTAAAAAAATAATAAGATTTGCTTTTATAGAACCTTTAAATAATCTTTCTTTTTAATCTTTTCTTTGTTTAACAACGAAAGAATGCTTTTTAACGTGTATAAAATGCCTAACACATGCCGCTGTGTCGAGGGCACGACACAACGGTTATGTGGTGTTTGCACTCGCTGCACCACTGTACGCATCCTTCTGTAGCCGGTGTGCCCGGCCGTGGGGGTCACTCGCGTCCTAAATTTGGTCCTTCCCTATCTTTTTCTAATGTCAAACGCCAAAACGAGATAACTACAATTTTGATGCTGTCAGTTTCGTTTAGGAACATCAAAATTAAAAGATTCAGGCGCGATTTCGGAACACACGGACTAAAGATACGCAAAAACAACATTTATTTGAACAGTTTGACAGAAACGCAGGTTGGTACTCGCTATAAATGTTTGCTATCTCGTTTTGGCTTTTGACATTAGAAAAAGAGGGACCAAATTTAGTTTAATTTTTTACAACAGAATCGGCACCAGTTATTTTTTTAGGTTTTTATTTTTTTTTTGAATTGCATTGGCATCGATTCTTAATACGTATATAAATTTTTAAATTACGCGAATGTCTGGAAAATCACATAAAAATTGACTTAAGAATTTCATTACGTATATACACACAAGTCAGGATACAAAGTGTGCAATAAATGTGTGGCTGTACGATTATAGTTGTGCAGATTGTATAATAATTGTTAATATATCCATACTAGCTTTTACCAGCTCCTGCGCTCGCGTTGATGTCA
This sequence comes from Thaumetopoea pityocampa, assembly GCA_017165845.1. Taxonomy (NCBI): domain Eukaryota; kingdom Metazoa; phylum Arthropoda; class Insecta; order Lepidoptera; family Notodontidae; genus Thaumetopoea; species Thaumetopoea pityocampa. The sequence continues at coordinate 11,785 of WUAW01014284.1, read as the reverse complement.
GTTGACCATATAAAACGCCTTCTATTCCCCGGGAACAGTTTTTTTTTTCGGGATCAAAGGTCGTTTTCTGTACCCCTGACAATGTTTGTATAAAATTTCACGATGATCGGTTGAGTAGGTAATTAAGGCGTGAAAGCGTAACAAACAAACATACTCACATTCGCATTTATAATATAAAATAATATTAGTTAGGATCTGCCCTTGAATGCTGTGACTGGTCCTCATAGCATCCACTTAGAGACGTGCCTCGATAATGTGCAGCAGCATTATCCTGTTATTCAAATAAAATCTACTGCGGTCTAACAGAACGCTTGTCAAACGTGGAGGTTATGACAAATACCATATCCTTTTAAGTAGGAGACCCGTATTCAGCAGTGGACTTCGACGAGCTGACGATGTTGATAATTATCAACTGTATAATAATTTATTTTGTTTGTGCAGAACTGCCCGAGACGTCGTTTATGCGCAGCATCAGTAACCCCGAGGCGGTGATGCGGAGACGTCGGCAGCAGAAACTTGGGCGTAAACTACAGCAATTTAAATCCAAGGACGGTGGACCGGATACGGGTAATATACTGTTTGAAATCTCTAACCGGTTGAGGTGTGTTGTGCGGTGTCGGTGTTATGATAGCGTCGCTCCGTCTTCTGCCGTACACACCACAAATATTGGTGGCGGCATCAATCAGAGTGAAGGGTCGCAGCGTTATTCTATTCGACGAACGTCTATTGCAATCTCCAAGATGTCCGCAAAGCGTGGAGATGATAGGGCAAACTGAGATGAACACGATATTTGTACCCGAGCCACGGGTGCTTATCTATGTATGAAGTACTATTTTTCTATGAAGTGCATCGTTGCCTAGTACTCAAGACACGTGGACTACTAATTTATGACTAGATCAATGTGTCTATGAAAAACGTATATACAAAATTGACATTTATACTTATAAAATTATGCACAGATAACCTAAATAATCTTTATCCGACTCTGAAATCGTAGTGGAATGTATGTAGCTGAGTACAGTGGTATTTCCATTATATTATTAATCGTAAATGATAGTGACAGTATTTTGTTTGTATGTTTCAATCTCGTGACCGCTATAGCAGGCGCTCAGCGCTTACCTACAATCGTAGTAGAACTGTTATACATTGAGTGAGTCGTGCATTGTGCGGCGCACAGGTGACACTGTACTGTAATAACGACCGTGTTCGGTACCGTAGGCGGCACGCTGCGGGTGTACGGCTCCATCCTGCGGTCGGACGTGTCGTACGTGACGCTGCTGCTCTCCGTGCACGACTCGGCGGCGACCGTGCTGCGCGAGACGCTCGACAAGTACGGCATGTCGCACCAGGACCCGCAGCAGTTCTGCATCGTCCAGGTCTGTTTGTTACAGCCGAATCAGCTCGGGGACGCTAGTGCGTTTGTACCGGTGCACCGCTCAGCAGATAAATAATATTTATATATTTTTAATTTTTATTGTAGGTACTTAACATTATACAGATTAATTTAGTATGTATAATAACTTCTAACGTTACTTATAAGCGAGTGATGTGAGAGTGCGAGGCATGCGGTAGCTGGCGCAAACTGGCTTATTACGGATTTAGTCACTGTGTGTACTAACGCAAAAACCTCTCTACACTGATTTATCTATATATATATATTTATGTATTAGATAACGCACACACACTCGTCCACTGCTAGACATAGGCCTCTAACTAATATTCGCCGCACTGAGCCACCTGTATCCGCCGATTATCCGCAACCTTAATTAGGTCTCAGGTCCACTTTGTCGGGGGTCGACCCACGCTATACTATCGGTTCGAGGTCGTCACTCCAACGCGTCCCGACGTCCAGCGGCTCTGCGAACAATATGCCCCACCCACTACCACTTCTTTGAGCTTTATTTGTAAATCTGGTTCTCCCGACGATTTTCTCCTTACAGATTTTGTCTCAGAAAAACACCGAATATAGCTCTTAATTCTATGTACTACTCTCTTACATAATACACTATACTCGTAACACATAAACATCTTACTTATTTTTAAAGGATTCGCTTAGTTTGGGGTAATTAATTATATTATAGCGTAGGTTGTTTTAATCTTAAGTACCGACCCATGGCAAATCGTACAAGTACCAACATATTGTGACATGTTTCTTCCTACATATTATTATTTACCCGCTCCACGAAACATAAGCAATCTCTGCCATGGGTCAACATGACTCTACTTATTAGAAACATAATGAATTTTGCTCCATTCATTGTAATGTGGATGAGCTTTTCGCATGGCAAATTCCGAATCCAGTTCAGTTAGCGAACCGTCAAGAAAGTATAAATAACTTCTTAAGAACAATCGGAAAATAAGTATTGGAATTGCATTATTATTTCCCGTCAAGAATGGGCTAATTTCAGGCAGGCCTTTGTCCCCACTTTGGTCATTTTACCATCTATATATCTACCATTATAGATGCGAGGTGTTGGTACAATAATAAGGTTACTCTATCTCTTCCCGTGAGTGCTGTGAGAACCAGTTAAAAGATGTGCTAAGTTAATGGGCAGCAGCGTTATCTTATTATTCAACCAAAATCTACTGCTATCTCCAAGAGGTCTGTCAAGCGTGGAGGCGTGGTTATGGCAAATTCCCCCTTTTTAAGGTGGAGGCCCATGTCCAATAGTGAACCTCCACGGGCTGATGATGATGGTTGTAGGAAATTTGAATAAAGAGAAATTTTGATCCGAGAATTGTTTGGGCTAATTCAAGCCGCAGAATTTCAATCACCGCACATCTCGTCAAAATTTAAAATTTCACCGTCTTCACTTGGATAGTTGGCGATCTAACGCTGTGCGTTTCTCGCGCAATTTCTTTTCACACACCACCATCCTGTGGAATGAGCTCCCAGCGACGGTTTTTCCAAGCGGTTACGACTTGGGGACCTGCAAGAAACGAGCTTACACTTTTCTTAAAGGCAGGCAACGCACCTGCGATCTATCTAGTGTTACGGGTGTCTATGGGTAGCGGTGATCACTTACCATCAGACGACCCGCTTGCCCGTTTGCCCCCTCTTATATAAAAAAAGAGCATCTGCTATGTTCTGTTTATATATCTCCGGTCTGAACTATCGTCTCTCGTTACATTTTTTGTAGGCACATGATCTCAGTGGTAGCGACGCATCTACATCACAGTTTGAACAGGTTTCGAATCTTTTGCAGATGTTCATGTGTTGCTAGTAGCCTTTGTAACTGAAAAAAATCCGTAACAGAAGAAAATCTTAGAATGCCTTTATAAATGTCTTACATATCAAGACAGCCATACCAGGCATATTTTTTCAGTTGTTGCAAAATGTGCCCATACTATATTCAATACAATTTCTTGGAGTCTGACCGCCACATCACCAATGCCGCCTCGGGTTATATGTGTTACGTATGCGGTCAGATAGCGCCGCTATAATAATACCGTTAATTCTTGTGGGTGCTGTGAGAACCAGTAGAGGGATGCACCAGAATTATGAGCAGCAGTGTTATGTTGCGACTCAAACAACGACTACTGCAATCTCTAAGACGCTTGCCAAGCGTGGAGAGTACGGCAACTCCCTTCCTTTTATAGAGGAGACCGATGGCCAGCTGTGGACTAATATGAATTGGTGATGATGAATATACATAATATTATCAACGGGATCATATATAGAAGAAGTGAAGACGTTCGAAATGATAAATTCCAGAATCTTTATCAAACAAGCCCCAACATCAGCTTATTTTATTTCGTAACATGATTGCTGGTGATCCGGTTATTGTATGATGTAATGCCCAATATAGCAATTATAAACAGTTATCTCTAACAAAATATAAATTTTGCATTAGTTGTGAGCCACAAGACCAGATCACTTTCGCTTGTAACCGTGTCCAAGGTTCCGACATTCGAAATGCATTCGACGAGACTCGACATAGTTTATTTATCATCAGTGCAGTAAGCTTATGTTATTTTATTATTTGTGATACAGGAGGACAAAACGGACAATTCCGAGTACATATTGGAGGATGACGAGTGCCCTCTCGCCCTGATGAGCATGACCAGAAGTAAGTGCATCATTTTTTTTTATAAACTAAAAATCGTTATTCAAACGTTGTACTTTACCGTCAGAGACGCTTTTGATGTGTTTGCTTGTTTAGCAGAGGACCTTATATGTTGTGTGCCATCTAATAGTGTGTCCCGAATGTATTCGAAAATAGTTTAATCTTAAAGGCGTGGGTACTATCCTCCCGAATTAACAATTTACTTTTGTAATTTAATCATTTTATAATTTCTATATATTGTCCCAGTCGTAATCCATTTTTAGGGTTAACTTCTTACTTCGCATTACTATACTACACTGCGTGGCCCATTCGGTGGGGTCTCACAAGTGCGTGTCACACGCGTTGGACTTTGTTCGCGTTCGTTCAATTAACGAACATTGAACATGTACTCATGTGTTATGACCCTACCGGGCGAGAAACAAACTAGCGATTTTGAAACGGTCCAATAAAAAGAATCCTAACACGTTGAAATACTATTGATATTAGCCTGTGTACATAGGAAGAGATGCCGTGTAGATTAATAAAAATTTTAGGCACAGAGCGCTGGGCAGATTAAAATGCGCTTTATTGCGTCGTCGCCAGAGTCGCTATTTAATTAAATTTCTTCAAGGAGTGTTTCTTTTGGTCTGCGTCTCAAGTAATAAAAAGACACGCGGTCTTTTTTGGTTGAGAGAATATATACTAGAATTAATCCCATAAAATCTTTACCATTCGGGTGCGTAGTTATAGAAAAAATCCTGTATAAGTGAAACCATGTCGCGAAAATTTTATTCGAAATTGTAAACGGAGCTTTATATCGTCGGAAATATAAATAATATATCGTTAACAATTGGAATGTTGATTTATTGTGTTACAAAGATAATTAAAGGTAAGATAAAGAGAAGATTGTTTTAAATTATTTTCAAAGGGGTAAAATAGGGGACGAAATAATATATTGTCGCATAATTCCGCCAAATAAAAACGTAAATAATGTTAGTATTATCTGTACTGACCCTTAAAATGAATCTGTTTAAAATTTATACATACATACACTCACGCCGATATCCCATAAGGATAGGCAAAGACCATAGTACATATTACATACACACATACGGTCACGCTTCTTTCCCATTGGGGTAGGCAGAGACCACTTCTTTCCGCCTGCTACGATCGTTTAATGTAGCTAAGTGGCTATAAAAAATTTATATAATAAATAAGGTATACAACAAAATAATATGGGTGTCATTATAAGGAACGAAGACATGGGCAACTTGATGTGACAAAAGGCATAAAAATGTACGAAACGATTTCGCGAAGTGAAATAGCTCAATAACGAAACGAATGACGTCAGATTCTATCCGTCCTTCCTGATACACAGCTCTCCCTATGAGCCTATAAAATGAAATCGAATTTCCGACGGGAAATGAGGGAAAGGGCCGTCCCAGAACGTTCGACAGAGCGATTTATCAATAGACGGATTACCACGCATTTGTCGAGGAAAGTTGTGTACTAAATAAGACAGCTAAATTCCACTGAGTGTAGAATGAAGTTATGCGTTTTCTCTCTCTCTTTGTGTTTTATGTAATGTATGTTACAGTAACTGATTAGGTTGCTATGTGACGTTGCTATAATAATTACGTCACTCCATCACCTCCCGTAGATGCTGTGAAAACCAGCTAAGGGATTCACCAGGATAATAGGCAGCAGTGTTATCCTGTTATTCTATCAAAATCTATTACGATCTCCAAGATGCCTGCTAAATGTGGAGATTAGACCTTTGCCATAGCAAATCACCGCTTTTTAAGAGAAGAAAGAAGTCCAACAATGGACTTCTACGAGGTGATGATCATGATAAATTGATTACGTAACTTGCAAGAATAGCATGAGCGTGATTATTCAATAAAAATCGACTAAAATGACGTATAGTTGTGTAAAATAACATAAAATTTATAATAACGTATATTAATATATTTAACAGATACAGATAGTATCTATACTTAATACTATAAAGAGGTAAAATTTGTTTCTTTGTAAGTTTGTGTTCAGAGGGTAATCTCCGGAACTGATCATTCAGTTTTTAAAAAAAAATCACTGGTAAAAAGCCACATTATTTCCTGTGTGCTGTAGGCTATAAATTATATTAATATTGTGCATATTAGCCGAGCTATCACAATGTTTGTCTATCAAGTTGGAAAGCGATATGATTACGAAGAAATTATGGCGTCCGCTCGGGAGGGTTTTCGAGTAGAAACGAAGTCCACGTGAGCAGAGCAACGTGCAGCAACTAGTAATAACATAAAATCATGGGTCATTTTAATACATTAAGTGGTGAGGTTCGGCGTTCGCAAGTTACGTAATCAGGGAGCGGTTATACTAATATTCTTTACCATCTAAAATCATACAATCTTCTTTACCCTAGAATTATCCAGCCTTAAGTTAGGATATTGCTATTATTACAGGCAAAGAGGCTGGTAGGTCAGGTTTAGTGTCCGACTGCCAATTTTTCGTGAGGCATTAGGAACTGGACGTAGGATATTGGTGATTTTGCGAATCCTTGATTGGGACAAAAGATCTAACGTTTAATGAACCGTTGAACGAATGTCGTCATGCGCGGCTTCCATTTAGAGAATGATATATATATATTATATATCGAGCAAATTTTATATGATGTGTTTAAAAACTGTATGCATCTTGTTTGGTTCTATTTTCATATTCATAGTCTGACTGCACATTGGTTACTATTGCTTCCCCCCGATGTGACCGAGGAACCCCCTCCCCATCCCGCATTCTACCTCCTCACCGAGGCCCGCAACCTCGATGAACCCCCCCACGGCGGCCGTCCAAGCCGCGGCTCGAGACTCGAGGTGCTCTCGCGCTAGTCGCCTCACTTCTCAGCCGTTAAGGCTAGGCTGGAGCGCACTTCGCGCTCGCCAATCTGTCCGGTGACGCTGTAAAGGCCGCACGGCCAACAGCATGCCTCATTTCGAAAACAAAATTACTATCGCTTGAGCGATTGTTGTTGAAATATCTAACGAGTTCAACGGCGCACATGCTTAAAATGTTATGCATAAGTACAAATCATAATGGGCCTCATGGAAAGAGCTATGCTAATAATTTCTCTGCGAGATATGATCCGCATTGAGGTAACCCGCAGGAGAACTAGAGTTGTCGATGTGGCTCAAAGCTGTAGTTGCAAAGCTGAAGCGGCAGTGACTACCACGAACCGGAAAGCGTAGTGCGGGTCGACCCACGTCTAAGTGGACCGATGACCCGGTGAAGGTTGCGAACAATCGGTGGATGCAGACGGCGCATAGCCGCTCGATGTAGTAATCATTAGAGTAGGCATGTGTCCAGTAGTGGACGTCTGTGGGCTAATATGATGATGATAATAATATATATTGCGGACACATTGTTTCCGACACTTTGATGTAGCCCCAAATTGGGATTCCCTGTGTCGTGGGTACTCGGGTAATATTGGCGTGCGTGCCACTGGGCTGTAATTGCTTCATCATCATCATAATCGCCAGTCCATATTTGTCCCCAATACAGGGGCACGGACCTCCCCTGATCAGGAGGGGGATTAGGCCGTAGTCTACCGCGCTGGCCTGTTGCAGGTTAGTGGACTTCATACAACCGTGCAGGCGTGCAGGTTTCCTCACGAAGTTTTCCTTTTCCGTTAAGTATATTGGTGTCTACTATTGGCGGCGTAGTGGTGTAGTCGCTTACACGTACGTATAAATAATTTTCAAATTATCAACACTGTTATGAATTGATATACAACTTTACGTTTTAATAATTCGCCTGAATACATATACTTCTGGATAAAACTTTGTTGCTGTGTTGTGATTGATGGAGGGTGAGGGTATTACCAATAATTTTCGTATGACCACATATGAAAATCTACCATCTAGAAACGATCACCAAAACATCTGCCAAGATGTTTTGGTGATCGTTGCTAATTAATATGTACTCAGGAGATCATTGCTGTTAATAATTGGTGCTGCGGTTGCCACTTACCATACTTCAGTAGAATAAAACTGGGTATGTTATTTTACTACGCAATTCTGTCACGTCGCAGATTGCAGTCCACATGCTAAGTGCCATGTTATAGACCGTTGATAGCTAATGTGGTCTATATCGACCGTCTGGGGTCGCTGATGGACCTCACTACAGTTAGAAATTTAAATCTCTTAAAGTGAGTAGCACTATAACAGCTCTCAAAAACATATTTGAAGTGAATGAATTTGCAAAATAAAATATTAGCAAAGTGAGGGGTCTAGCCAAAACAGAAAAATATGGTAAGTGGTCTACGAGACAAAACGTTCAAAGACCTCTGGTATAGACGTACATACATTGACGCCTGTATCAGATAAGGGTAGCCGGAGACCACAGTTCGTTACACACCATGATGCTGACACCTCTCACCTCATCCACAATTGAGCGTGCTACGAACTTGACCTTTTTGAAACAAGTTGTTGATTTGATAGGTTTTCCTTGTCGCCCTTTTCCGATACATTCACTCACATTTGCCCGGTATATTCGTATATTTTTCATTATTCAAATCTCATTCATCGTTTTGACACGACTAAACCATTATTAACGGGGCACTCTGGTATAGTGTTCCATTATTAATAATGTATATTTTGACATGTGATTCCGATGTACCTCTATCCACACTTATAATAAAAGCGAAAGTGTGTTTGTCTACTTGTTACTTCTTCACGCCTCCATATAAAGTCTAAACCATCATCGTCGCAACCATCACAATATTAGTACGAGATAAGCTGCGGGTTTCAGCTACTTTTTAAAATAAGACGAAGACCCTCCAAATGTCCCCTACAAGTGTGTCCGCGCGCAAGTGTTTTGTCGTTGTTTTACAACAGGGCGTCGGATTTTACGACAGGAGCGATAGGGATTACAGATAGGAGAGTGATGCTAACCTTTTTTCGCGAATGGAAATTGCCTGACGCAATCCGCCGCACCAAGGTCACGGTTAGCATAACGGTTTGGCTGCTGAATGCAAACGCAATGAGCCTTACCAGAGGTATAACTTTTCCTTATTCGGAGCAGCGTTATTGCGCTCTCCGCAGCCTTGGGATAATAAAAAAGAAGCGCTATCGCGCTCTTTGCAAATTTGGCATAACAATATAGCGCTCCTCAGCAGTCAAACAGTTATGCTGCACGAAGCAGTGATAGCTTAGTGGTATCACGCATGCTAAGTCTTATATTTCCAGTTCGAATACAAGGCACGCACCTCTGACTTTTCGAAATCATGTGCGCATTAATAATTTAATCATCTCTTACTTTTCGAAATCGTGTGCGTGTTAATAATTTAATAATTAAAATTATCACTCGCTTCAAACAGTGAAGAGAAACATCGTGATCAAACCTACATGCCTGAGAGATTTTCTCGGCGGCGTGTGAAGTCTGCTAACTCCCATTAGGCCAGCGTGATAGGCTATAGCCTAACGACTCTCATTATGCGAGTAGACCATTGCCTTATAGTGGGACTGTAGATGAGTTGGTGATGATGATGATGAAAGTCACTGTTACGTACCGGTTCATGAGGCTTGCCACTAAACGCCACTTGGCNTGAAGAGAAACATCGTGATCAAACCTACATGCCTGAGAGATTTTCTCGGCGGCGTGTGAAGTCTGCTAACTTCCATTAGGCCAGCGTGATAGGCTATAGCCTAACGACTCTCATTATGCGAGTAGACCATTGCCTTATAGTGGGACTGTAGATGAGTTGGTGATGATGATGATGAAAGTCACTGTTACGTACCGGTTCATGAGGCTTGCCACTAAACGCCACTTGGTGTTCTTCCACTGGCTCTGTGCCCAACCGTTGGAGTCGCGTAAGTATTAAAATGTGGTGTGAGCGCGCTGGTCGGTTTCCAGACCATTTATTTATTGAGAATTATTACCCCTAGACTTCTAACAGAGACACGCAGTGCGCTGCAAACCTCCACGGCCTGTGTTCGAGTTTCGGAGTGCTCTCACCTCCACCCGCGAGTGTTACTAGTAGCCCCAAATACTCGTAATGACGAATCGAATAAATTAAATTTCGAATTAAAAGAAATGAGAAATTTGCTTATTTAATTTGATTATTGGCGCCCAGTTCTTTCCGTTTTTAAGCAACGACTAGTCCATACAGTACTTCAGAATATTTTTATTAGGTAATCATCATCACCATAAGCCCTTGGAAGTCCACTGCTATGTATAGACCTTCTCCTTAAAAAGGATTTGTATAATCTCCACGCTTGGCAATCATCTTCTAGATTGCAGTAGATCTTGATTGAATAACAAGATGACGCTTCTGCCCATTATCCTGGTTCATCCTTTAGTTGATTCTCACGGCACCAACGGGGAGAAATGGAGTGACGCTGTTGCTGTGTTGGCGCCACGCAGCAAATATTATATTAGGTAAGAGTAAATAATTTTGTTCGTCGTATCCATTTAACCGATTGCTTGCGTGACTAGTGACGCAGGTAATGCCGAGTATGTGTCATTTCATTGTCTCGACGTGTAAGTGATGTAAATTCTCGTAGGGCTCGTCCATTGTAATGTTTCGGACATGTAACTCCTAAAACCACTTGCCGAAGGGTCCCTGTAGATCAAGACCTCGGTATTCTAAATTTATCGTTTTTCCGTTATGTATTGTAAACAACCATAGAGTTTATATATAAGCTATATATACTCTAAGTAAACAATAATCTTATATTTATATATGTATTCTTTTATCTATTTTTGTATAATATGTAGTTTATTTATGTATTTATATGTAAGTAGTTATAATCTGTAGTGATTATAGTCTGTGGGAGGCTCTGTTCTCGAAGTGGTTGACGAATATGTCAAGCCGCAAGGTGTTGGAGTGGCGGCCACGAACTGGAAAGTGAAGCGTGGGCAGGCCTTACACAAGGTGGACTGACGACCTGGTTAGGGTTGCGGGAGGCTGCTGGATGAAGGCGGCGCAAGACCGATCTTTCTGGAAATCCTTGGGGGAGGCCTATGTTCAGCAGTGGACGTCTGGGCTGAGATGATGATGATGATGTAATTAGCACTCGAGTGATCCCACACTTATCTAATTTCTCATTCGCTTAAAGATTTGCTGTTAGAGAACTCAGTTTTGATCTAACCTCGCCTTTGCACATCACCTTATTGTAATTTATTTGTACTTATTCTTTTTTTATTTATATTTAACTAAAATACAATATTTAAAAATTATTTAATCCCAATAAACATTAGATAGAGGTTTAGTCAGCCTTCTATTATTAGTCCTAAATGATTAAACTAAAAAAAATATTTGAAATCGTTAGTAATAAGTAAGTGGCAATAATATATTAAATTTTATTGTAGATACATTGTAGATATTTTCATATACATTAATCTAGCCCAAAACCAGAATCACCTTTTTTGGATACTAAACTTACCGTCCTTTCAATGGCACAATTCTTCTTTTTCACTGCTAACTATCCCTTAGTTTATGATATTGCTCCAACAGATATGAGCAGAATGTTCCGAATAGGTCAAACGCCATAAACTAATAAGAAGAACACTTACATAGATTATGTACATAAATATAAATATATGCATGCATACATAGATAAACACACAGAACATAGAAGGGTTAGAAGTATAATGAAGCGCTCCTAGTACTGAAACCAATGTCGCCACCTCGCACACATTCAAACACGTGTATATGTTTCTACACAGAAAACGCTGGCAATTGATTCGAA
>WUAW01014283.1:20494-33214 GCA_017165845.1 Thaumetopoea pityocampa | reverse complement strand
GCTAGGAAGCCACACAAAATTTATATAATAATTAAATTATTATCCAACGTGATTACCAGTGACAATTACAGTCGGCCGGCATTACTTTTATAAACATAGTGCATACATCTATCAGTGCAGTGCAAACAAACAAACATCGAAGAAGTACAAGGAAGGGAAGATCAGGTGCGTATCCTACTTTCCCAACTTACCGAAAATACAGTCCACTACATTTGCTATTGAAGAACACTCAACGAATGGATTGACCACCAACTACTCTTCTTTAGACATCTCTGAAATCTCAAACATTTAAGCAGCCAAGACACCGTCTTCGCTTTCAAACCCCCTTACCCTTTAATTTTCGCATAGAGGTAAAAATCACAAGATGTTAAGTCAGGGGAATATGGTGGATGAGACAGGATAGGCACGTTTTTAAATCGAAAATAGTCAAGTGTGCGGAGCGGCATTGTCATGGCGCTAGAAGAGGTGCCAGATTCCTAACTTCGGTCGCTTATCACAACATGTCGACAACACTTGGAGCACAAATTGTTACATACCATTCAGAGTTAATTGCCCTTTGATTCTAGGTAATCAAGTGCTATAAATTTAATCTGAGCAAGTTACCTAAAAACTATAACATTAGAGGAAAGTCGAATGATTCCTAAGATATTGTCGATGAGAAGGCGACTGTTAGTTAAACTATATATTTTGTGTTTACAGCGCTACCTGGTGTACTGAATTTCCAACGACGTTTGTGGATGACTATAAGTAGTTTCTTAAAACACAGAAACAACATTTCTGACGTGAAGAAATTGACCTCTGAAGAATTTGATAGTTACGAACGCAAAATTTCGGACTCTAGAAACTATTTTACGGCTACAGCAACATATCATTTTAAATATACGCAGCAATTCAGTGTCGGTATTTCAAGGCTTCAGAGTTTGACAAGTGCTTTAAGGGTAATTATTTATTCATAGCTCGCATGTACTTGTTTGTGAGGCGTTTTAAATAAAAGCGTCGATCCATTTGTTCCCGTGGATGCCACGAGGATCGGCTGAGGGGAATCAGAGTAAAAGACAGTTTTGTATTCCGATTCAAAGAATATCCTCCCTCCCCGTTAATTGAGGAGGTTTATTTTCAACTGTGGCTTTAAACTTCATCGTCATACCCAGTCCATATTCATCCCCACTAAAATGACACGGACCTCCCCTGATCAGGAGGAGGACTAGGCCGTAGGTCTACCACACTGGCCTAGTGCGAATTGGTAAACTTCACGCACCCATGTGGGCATACAGGTTTCTTCACGAAGTTTTCCTTCTGCGTTAAGTACATTGGTGTCTACAATGTAGATCGTACATGAATTAGAAATAACTCAGTGGTACAAGACCGGGATCGAACTTTCGATCACGTCGTGTAGCATCACTAGACGATCAATGTTGTAGGTTTAACCTTAATCAACTAATATTCTTTTGTAAGTACTTCAAGTATAAGGTGCTGAGGTGTAGGGGGTATAAGCCTAGTCCCCCCTCACCCGAGAAGTGCCCAAAACAGCATGTCGCTGAAAGTTCTCGGAAGGTTATCCACACTGGATCTCGAAGCCCTTAATGTATCCGTGAAGGTCACAGCAGAAATTTTATTCAGTAGTTTTACACATCCACAGTTGTCTAACGCAAGATTTTTTCTAAGCAAAATAAAAGGTTTTTTACTCGCGCATATTTGGAGCCCAAACTACATGAATGACGCTTGTACCTAATAAGATTACCTATATACCTATTACAGTTGGTTCAATCCACTGACAGTCATAATAGCGTAGTGGATAAGATCTCATTCAAATCCGAGAATTTAAAGGTCTCCGGTTCTATCCCTGGCTGACATGCTAACATTAATGTCATTTCTCCCTATTTCGGAAAGCTTTTAAATCAGTAGGATCTGGTTGGTATTGGTCAACAACACTGTTTCTAGGAATTGAAATAACCCACCCTACAACGACATCTCCTGCAAAACAGCAGACCCTGACGCAAAAATTTCTGATAATGCTGGGTTCTGAGGTGCGCGCGCGCGCGAGTGAGAGAGAGTTCAATCTGATTATATTCACGAAGAAGAAGCCTTGTGAGATGAAACATAATTATTGTTAGCACTTAGCCATAATTGGCTCGATTAAATAACACTCTTGTTCTAACTTCATCTTTTTTTCGCCTTCGCGGTGAATCATCTGTAATTTTCTTGTTTTACTTTCAGAACAATATCCCACCGGAGGTTATAGCTAAAAGCGCAGAATTCGAGAAAGCTCTAGCAGCGTTAATAATTATGTTATCTCCAGTTACACCACATTTTTGCTCGGAACTGTGGGCTGGTTTCCTTTCAGCGCCGCACAGAGTGTGCCAAACGTCGAATTTGATTGACTGGCAGAAAAACATACATGAACAAAGTTGGCCGAAAGTTGATGAAGACTACACACTGTCATTTTTATGTAAAGTAAGTATACTTATTATGATAATTGTAATACTGCTTGTTTATACAATTAAAGGATACTAGGAAAGAAAGGTCATTGTTATAATGTAATCATTTTTGAAAAAAAAAAAACTTTAATTGCTTTAAGTAATTGTTTATTGTTCAAATTTGTAAACAACTAAAAACAAATAACGATCAGTGTCTATAGACAATGATCTTAAAACATGAAATGAGCTTGAAAGGTTTTTATTTTTTTACTAAATATCAGTGACAAATTAATATACAGAGAGTATCAAATTTGACTGTTTAAAAACTGGTGGTCTACATCGATACCTGTGAGAGACTTCTGGATCATACTAAGACTTTTTCGAAGCTCCTCTGTGCCCCGCTCTTCCGAACACTAGGGAGTATTGGATTACTAGTAACTCTGTAAACTGTAAACCCTTATTTAAAAGACTGTTTCTTATTGTCAAACCAAGTTCTGAATTTGCATTTCTAAATTTCAGGTTGACGGCGCAGACAGAAGTGATCTTAAAATTAAACAAAAAGATCTTGTGAATCTAACATACGAAAAAGCCATGCAACTAATGTTGAATGAGCAACCAGTAAAGAAAATGATAAAAACTGAAATAATTAAGTCAAAATTCGAACATTATCCTGATTGTCGAGCAATATTACACATATTTACAAAGAGGAAACTTAAGGAAACTCAGGCGCAACAAAATGTTAATTAGTTTTAATATATAGGGATAGACAATAAAGCATAATTTATGAACTACTGTTTTTTTATAAATAGAAATTGAGCAAAAGTGTCATGTAATATGCACTCCTATTAATAACCTTGGCTAACTTACCTAAACCTGGTTTATGAAAGACTGATTAAAAAACATTCAATAAATACTTACTATTCATGTCAACGAAACGTCTAAAAAATGATCCAAATCGGAAATTCGATTTGAGAATGTCATCAAGCTAGAAGTATGCAAGTCCAATGTATAAGGGTATGGTTTCAATAATTATAGACCGATATCGGTGCAATAGACTTATGGGGTATCTTAATAAACAATATTATCTCCGGAAACCGGTTTGTATTTATTAAAGGTAAGGGAACGATGACTCTGTACTTGAACTAGTTGATACAATAGTGAAACACCTAGACAAAAAATGCTAAAATACTTTGTATTTTTTAGATTTATCAAAGGCATTTGATACCATTTCTGTTCCGTTGCTTCTTTCTAAATAGAAAGTTGCATTGAAGTAAGAAGAATCATACTGGTGATTTTCTTAAGTTTTCTAACTAGTCTAACTCAAATGTGTTAAAATTGATAATCGTATCAAGTACCCTGTAAGTCTATGTTTTGGTGTATCGTAAGGTTGTGTTCTAGGGCCTGCACTATTCCTCATTTATTGAATGGGCTATGTGCTAATACTACGAAAAATGTAAAATTATTTGCTTTTACGGATGATACAGAATCTGGTCCACGCTGACAGCTGGAAACCAACACGTGATTAGACCGGAACGTGATCGCACTTGCAGAATTATGTCATAGGTTGATTCTACTTGAACTTTCTTACTCTGGAAGTCGAGAAATCGCAATTCGTAATTTTCACGCTCAAAGCTTCCACAGCTCCATCTCCCGACCCTTGATATCACAGTGGGTACCTACCCACTGTGATATCAAGGGTCTACCTAGGTACATACACATCTCTGTGTCTCGAGATTTTTCACATATATTAGTGTACCTTAAAAAGTATCAATCCTATGGAAAAGTTTTTATGTTAAATTTTTGCTGGTTCATTTGTGTTCTTTATTCCAAATTCAATGAGGTCTTCATGCAATTCTAAATGTGATGAATGATGGGGGGATTTGTGCGGCGCCACATAATAATAGTGTTACTCTATTTCTTCTACAGGGTTCTGTGAGAACCAGCTAAGGGATGCACCAGGATAATAGGCAGCAGTGTTATTTTGTGATTCAACCAACATTTATTGCGATCTTCAAGATACCATTTGCCATAACCTTTGCATTTCCGTAATATCTCGCTTTTATGGAGGAGGCCCATGTCCAGCAATGGACTCTCTCTCTCTCTCTGTGTTGGGGATTTGTAATATATGTATAATATTCTGGACACTCATATATAAATCTGGCACCAAACTAGGATTATAGGTTTAGCGTCTACGATCTTGGGTACTAGACGAAGATGTATCTATATATTACTATTATAAAATTGTAGTGTCATATTTTCAAAAACCAAAGATATTTAAAAACAAACTACTCAGATCGACTAATTAAGGGCTTTTGAAACCAAATCCGTCGATGTTTGTTTGTTTGTTCGGGCTTCACGCAAAAATCAGGGGGTAAATTTTGGTTAAACTGTTACAGTCAAAGGAACTATTCCGACTTTAAATACTGCGGCATGTTTCATCAAAATTGGTCCAGTAGAATTGATGATACAACTTGATCCTCTGTTTTAGTAGTCGCCGTTAAGGTACGAGAGGTCAAGTAAAAGTGGTTATATTGCTTCTGAAATAAATCTATTATATTATTGTGTCGGGATTCCCCATGTAACGGAAAACCGACATTCACACGGGCAAAAGCTAGTATCTTATACATACATATACAGATAAATATTACAAAATCCTTCCTTTTTAAGGAGAGAGCCCATGTCTAGCAGAGAACCTCCAAGAGCCGATGATGTTGAAATAGATATATGGTAATTCATAACTCGTGTTCATTACACAAAATTTGTACTTCCACCGGTACTTGAACCCGGGACTCATTGGCACAAAAACCATGGCCACTACCACTATAATTGAGCCAGTCAGTCGTCATTGCACATTTTGAGTGTGGCCATTTTTGCCTATTTCCCAATATTTATTTATGCTTGAAACAGGTAAATGAAAGAGTAAAATTATCTTAACAAATAAATTTCTGTTAACTAGGTAAAACAATACACCGTAAATATAATGTGTACCATTCTAATTTATGGCCTTAATAGATTTTTTAGACTATTTATCTTACTGACTAAACTTGAAATGTTAAACATGTCGCTGAATGCTATCTTGTGTTTCTAGCCTTTTTCCCTCTAAATATTTCGTCCTTGTATTCTCGTAAATTTGCTGCTGAATCCTGAAAGGAAAAAAAAAACATTTATTTGCAGTAAGTTTTTTTTTCTTTCAAATACCTTTTCACCTCCAATACCAGCATTTTTTTACCCTGTAAGCTTCCATTACACCAGAGGTTCTCAGATTTTTTTCTCATAGACCACTTTCAAAATTTAGCTGATTTCGGTGGACCCCCTGCAGCTATCATATTCGCAAAATTCAAAAAAAAATGTAAAGATTAGATCTATGGAAATTTGCGTACGCCAACCTAGACCCCCGTCAAGTCTCCCGTGAACCCCTAGGGGTCCACCTGGAGCACTTTGGGAATTAAGGATTTAATTCATTCAATAGGAATAGGACTGCAGATCGACAACAATGCCATCTAGTGTTAAAAATACGAAGCGGCCTTGGTAAGGTATTTGATAAGCGAAAAAAATATAAAAATAAAATCGTTGTATTAAAACGTGTTAAAACAATAATTTAAAAATTATAAATGAGCCTATTACTAGAAATGTAAAATTCTAATCTGTCTATCGAATAATTCACACATGCCACCATTACTACAACTGAAACGATCTATCTCAGTTGTTAAATCTGTAACTATAAGCGTAAGTATATTTAAGATGATTTAGCAGCTACAATATTATAAATAATAATTTCGAATGTGGAATAATTTGTAGTTAAATGTGACAGACAGACGGTACTCGGTATTTAGTTTAGTTACTTTTTATGCCACTGAGTGGCGCTTTTTTATTGTAACTCCTGCACTCTATAGTTTCAGCTTACTAAAAATATTACGATATTGATTTACGACAACAGACAAATCTGATAGAGTTTCTCTATACAAATAAAAGTGTGGTTTCGAAATAAAGGACTATCACCTACTTTACACGTTATCAAAATTTAGGGTATTCTGTCTGTCTTTCTACCTGTCCGAATTAATCTCCAACACGGTTGAATCGATTGTAATACGACTTACATTTTATAAGCCATTTGACCATCGAAAATATAGTCCATGCGGACAGAGCTGCGGGCAACATTTATTTTAAAATACAACTACAGCGTGGTTTTTATATTATATTATATAAATATATTTACTC
Source organism: Thaumetopoea pityocampa (assembly GCA_017165845.1). Lineage (NCBI taxonomy): Eukaryota > Metazoa > Arthropoda > Insecta > Lepidoptera > Notodontidae > Thaumetopoea > Thaumetopoea pityocampa. The sequence continues at coordinate 26,579 of WUAW01014283.1, read as the reverse complement.
ACACTCAGATTACAAAACAAAACCTTGTTTTGTTCTGTATCTTAGTACTCACATATGACGCTGGAGATATATTGCCTAGATCAGAGGTTCCCAAACTTTTTTACTTCTTAGGCCATATATTTCGGTTTTGGGTAGACCCCCTACTTAACGAATATAGAATTTATGCAAATACATCGACTTCTAGTGTGTTGCTGACAGCGGGTAGCGCTGCTCGCTTCGAAAAATTTAAATTTCTTATTGTAATGTGGTCTATATCGACCCCTGGGGGTTGATATTGACCCTTAGTTCCCAAAGTGGTCCAGGTGGACCCCCAGGGTTCCACGGGAGACTCGACGGGGGTTTATGTTGGCGTACGCAAATTTCCATAGTTAGATCTAATCTTCACATTTTTTGCCGAGTTTTGGGATTATGGTAGAAATTTAGCTGCAGGGTTCCACCGGAACTAGCTAAATTTTGAAAGTGTTCTATGAGAAAAAAGTCTGGGAACCTCTGATACAGACCAACTCTTGACTTACAAAATTATCACACTTAACGCCAATAAACCGCCGTGGTTTGCCTGGGCGCTGCACATTCGCAGTTACATAAATTAATACAGGCCGATCTATTTTCGTATGACGCAGTAACTCTATTACAGTCCCTGGCGATTTAAACCGATGACAATATTATAGGTAAGTGCCTACCTTCTTGGCTTCTCGCCACTCCAAATTACGGAGTCGACTCAGTCCTTTCAAATTACGGTCGAGTATTCTAAGGACTTCTGCTCTGGTAATATTTGATGACGCCGTAGTACTGTTGTTTGATGGATCAGGAGGCTTGGTCACAGCCTGTAGGTAAATTTATATAACATGTTTATTTATTTTGGATTCTACTTTCTATATATTATGGTTATAATTATCAACCTTTTGCAATTCGATAACCTTTTATGATTGAAAAAAAAAATCTCAATAGATTCTATTGAAATCTCAATTCTAAGATCTAGACTTTTGTTTCGTGGTTCCATGGTATTATAATTATCATTATATCAGCGCATTGAAGTCTACTGCTGGACATGAGCCTCGTCCTTAAAATGGAGGGATTTGCCGTAATCTCCAATTGGAGATTTTTTTCTTAAAGACAACTCCCGCATTAGGATTAATTCCTGTGTCGCGGGGACTTTACAAACATTCATATAACGGGAACACTGAACACCCAGACTCAGAACAACAATTTGTGGTTCACACAAAGCTGTTGTCCCGTGTGGGGATCGAACCCACAACACTCGACAGCCCAGTGGACGCTTAAACCACTGCGCCATTCGTGCAGTCTCCGTCTTGGAGAATGCAGTAGATTTTAGATCATAGAATAACGCTGCTGCCCATTTCTCACATCGATGACGGGACTCGCTTGATGAGATCACCCCCGCACCGCGCCGCCCACTATGATTGTTTCGGGATTTCCTACGTAGCGGAATACCGGAATTCACGCGGGTGGGACCGCGGGCAAAATCTAGTTAATAATAATATAATACTAAGTAGGTTGATTAATTCCTGAGTGAGTGAGTAACTTGTGCTAATGAATATCTCTTCACTGGTGCAAGACCAGTGGGTGAGTCTCGTCTCGGTCTTACATGGTAACGATTTATGTAATTTTTAAGAAAAGTCGGGCGTCGTGTGTTTGATGAGTGCCGGGATATGAATATGTGATGCCTTTGTGCTTAGTGGGCACAATAAACGGTATGCAGGACGCAAGGTCCCGTGGTTCGAGATAGAACAACTCTGATGCGAAGTTGAGTAGCTACGAAATAAAATACCATCACACACAGTTGTCGCCACCTCCGTCACTCGAGCAATTACAACTCACCTTCAGTCTGTTTGTTACTTACGTTCTCATCTATAATCTGAGCGTTTACCAAATCTGATATTTGATAATATGCGCTCTTGGTGTCGTTATATTGCTGAAAGTATAAAAGATCGTTAGTAAGATTCTAGGTATATCTGTTGACTCTCATGTTAACAAAAGGTTCGTGTCTGTCAGTATCACCCGCTATCACTGAACTGAAATGTCGAAACGCGGTCTTAAGTCCTTGGTTCAAGGTATATTAAGAACAAATCTCTAATTCCAAATTTTCGTTTTAAGAATTACCTGGAAGTACACAGGACTATGTTTAATTATATACGACGTTTGAAAGGTAATAGGGCATAAGCGACATTTTGGTCGTAAATGAGTTACGTATGCCATCCTACTTAAAATCGTTCGCTTTTTCGAATGGGTTTACTCCTATGGCTCACAAAATGATTTCTTTATCACTTATGCCCAAGTAAAAAATTCAATGAATTGATTGATCTATTCAAAATCAATTGATTTAAGTGGCATAAAACCACTTAACATCGAATTAAATAAATAAATGCTTTGACGATTAATGCTTTTATTTTTCTTGATTCTAGAGCTGTTCCCATTTTCACGACATGACAATAAATATAAAAGTTATTTCCATTTTTCTGCGCTTTGAAACTTTAAACTGCTATCCGGAACAATTTGGTTTTTGTCGCTTATACCCTATTAACTGGCAACCGTCGATATGTAGGTAGATCATAAATCTTCCGTTATAGCTACTTATGTCGTTGTTTAAGACCTAGCATTATAAGGACGTATTATTAGAGAATATTCTATTAATTTATATTATATTAAATTCTATTAAGACAACTGCGGGGAGTGTCAAAGTCCTTGGTACCGACTAGAAATTCCACGATGATCTACGTCAAAAAATATAAAGGACCCATGGATCACACTGTGACTTCGGTGTTATGCCTCTTTGCCTTACTCTTTAGAGAGCTCCTCGGGAGAATACTGAACTCGCACGCCTAGTACATGAAGGTTCTCACGATGACATTAGCCACATGACACATATATCAGGGAAGGACTCTCTGGAATCACAATAGATGAACGCTCTAACCCTTGCTCAATGCGTTCTCGATCCCTTAAGAGCATTATTAGAACCTAACCAAAATCATCTTTTCGGGGTTACGGATATTGTTTAACCCCTCGGCATCACCGTTTTCAAAGGCTTATTATGTCTTGTGCGCTAGGATAGACCGACCCTACGTGACCTTTTATTATGTACTCGACGTTAGTTCCTTTTGTGTTTAATTTATTGAATGCAGATCGTACGGAATTTCATTGTCTCCAGCGGTGAATTAATCTTCAACCTGGGAAATGCCTGACCCAGAAAGTCGTCTGTTCTCCAGTCAAGGCTAATTCCACTAAGTATGTAGTAATCGCATTAGTAATTTTAGAGAGTCTCGTGAACTTACCTGGAAAATAAGCTGAAAAATAGTCCCAAAAAAGCCACGTTTTGGAGTGCTGGCGATGTGTCTGCCTGTTCTAACTGCTGCTTGTCTTGCAGATCGATCTTTCTCGATTATATCGTCAGCAGTAGGCTGAAATTAAAAATTAAACAAAAATATTATAACGAAGTACCTAAAAACAAATCCTAAGAGGTCCTACAAAAATTGTAGAAAGAAATTCCGTGCATGTGTGCCCTGCTGCTGAAAGTTGGAATTACTTTTGCATTAGAAGTAAGTGGTAATTAGAAGTGGCCTTCATATTATTCATATATATATATATATATATATAATATGTATATATATATATATATATATATATGTATATATATATATATATTTATATATATACATATATACATATATACTTCAACCCTTTAAGGTATCCAGCGACCAAAAATACAATAGCATTATAAAAATTAAATCATACTAACCGGCTGTGGAGTAATACACGGCGCTATAATGGCGACGATTAAAAAACCGCTAAACGTGACGGCCTTCATTCCTCGCGCCATTGTGCTTCTCTCCTTTTAGCTCCGGGTCCTGTCCTGAACAAATTACGTTAGTACGGATTGTCTTAAACGTTGTGTAACATAAAGCGGAATTACAGAAATAGGCATGTTCTAAGATCTTTTTTGGGACATTTTTGGCTACAGTAAGAGTAATAACGAACCTTATGAAGACGAGACTATGTACGACCTATGTATACATACATTCTGTATAATTGGACATTATTTATTTATTTACACTTTATGAAGTGTAAATATATTCAACCTTTGAATAGTGAAGAGACAACGAATTAGACGCAGCACCAAATGAAATCTGGAGTGCTTAAAAATCTAATAAAGATTTATATATTTTACACGGTCCCCTCTCATTCCTGGACCCGTGGAAAATTTTGCAGTGGGACAGTAGATGGGTTAATGATGATATAAAAATTCAATACAAACCTAAAAAAATACTCATACCATGGACGAATAAAGTGCAGGATCGCAAATCTCAACCGTACTTCAACCGTATCTCCAAATTTATTTGCAATTCAAGACACGAATGGTCACTAAGAGTGTGAAATATTACTTCCAAGCTATGAGTCAGCGTCATCTAGATATAACCCGTTTATTTGACCTTTTTTCGAGTAATTTATTTTTCTATAAGATTTACTATTTACTAATAAACAACCAACAACCAGATATTGCATTTAGGAAACTGCGCGACATCTCGTCGAAAAAACCGCAATGCCTTAAGATATTCAATCAGTGTGTATTGCCAGTGTTGACCTATGAATCTGAAACATGGCCACCTAATTATGGACCTCATAAGAAAGCTCAAGGTCCCGCAGCTAGCAATGGAAAGAGCTATGCTCGGAATTTCCCCGCGAGACAGGATCCGTAATGAGATAATCCGCAGGAGAATTAGAGTCGCCGACATGGCTCAAAGGATTGCAAACTGAAATAGAAGTGAGCGTGTGGCATAGCTCACAGAACCGATGGACGTTGGGTTCTTGAAGTACTGGAGTGGCGACCTCGATACGGAGAGGGTAATGCGGGTAGACCCCCGACTAGATGGACCGATGACCTGGTGAAGGTCGCGGATGATCGGTGGATGCAGGCAGCTCATCGTTGCTCGGTGTGGCGATCATTAGAGGAGGCCTATATCCAGCAGTGGACGTCTGTGGGTTGATATGATGAACCAGATATATCGTTGTAAACGATAATATAGAGTTCACGAGTTCATTCAACTTTGTACGAGTCATGGATACTTTGTTCGAGTAGTGTACAATCCACAGAGCACAAAACCAAATGGTCTGTGGTACAATCAAACCTCGGTGGAGAGAGCATTCCAGGCGAAGGTAGATTGTACAAGAATAGAAGAATTAAAAAAACCAGAACTTTGAGGAAAAAGTAGGTTATTTGGAGAGCGTAGATTCCTGTCATGTGCGAATTAAAAAAATAATTAAATGCGAATGTTTTAATGTTTCGATGTTAGTGAGTTAATCACGACAAAACGGCTGTGGTAATTCGGATGAAACTTAACAGCTACGTTATTAGAATATGATCGGAAATGACATATTTTATGGGCATATCACACAGGTGTAGCTGTGAACAGCATATGTTTTAATATTAGTAATCTAATATACAAATTAACGTTTATTTATCATATTATTTTTTTACCATATTATACTTGGAACTGAAGCTCAATTTATAATAATGGGTACGACAAAGGTAATTTCAGACTAGGTAGTAAGTAAGAATAATAATGTCCAGACACGACAGAATGTCTAATGGAATCTCGTAATCTACGTATATGAACAAAGATTCATTTGTACTCAAAATGTATTACTTTGTTCTGTGTATCACATTACATCGTTCTATAGTACCCATTCACGAGTACCCCACTTTCCCATAATAGTGTTGTTTGAGAAACGGAGTTTCGCATATAAACAGAATATTATTAGGGAAGTTGAAAGTTACATCTTTTCTAGGATCCATATTTTAATCGACTCACGACACCGATAAAACAGAACAATGGTATTACATATTGACTTGTAACTATATGTATGAGCGTGATGGAAATTTTCAATTATAATCCACTTCCAGACTTCATAATTAGAAATTTTACACGTACAAAAATTAAAAAAAATGAACAAACTCTTTTATACAACTAAAACGTATAGGGAGTACTTAGCCTTTTAGTCTGTCCGGCAAATAGACTTAAGTATACGGGTAAGCGACGCCGGCCCCCCGAGCTACTACTGTCTCTTCCTA
>WUAW01014283.1:269-20425 GCA_017165845.1 Thaumetopoea pityocampa | reverse complement strand
ACTGCGGATAGCCACTGCCTTTAACGATCGTAGCAAGTGGAAAGAAGTGGACTCTGCCTACCCCAATGGGAAAGAGGAGTGACTGTATGTATGTATGTAAAAACTAATGAAAGGAGGAATAGACTGTGCGCGCAGAATTAATATATAAAACAATAATGCAATAGGATACTTATAATAATAATAAAATTAAATAGAGATGCATATTTATGCAACTAATAATTATATAATTATATTAATAATTATATTATATAATTTAGAACTATAACACTAAAAAAAAATCACTATCTCTCATTTACTACTTAATAGTATTTACTATTAAGTAGTAAATGAGAGATAGTGATTTTTTTTTAGTGTTATAGTTCTACGCGACTTGTCGATACATGTTAGGTTGCATCGAATAGTACATTTATCGTGTAATTTATACACGAACACGCATCGACATAAAAAGCGTAGTCTCAGTTTAGCAGTGGTTTCTCCAGATCACAGTTAAATTCACTTGGTGGTAGCCAAGCGCAGACAGGTGCTGATCATGGTCGGCCTGACACTGAATGACTCCGTGATCATTAAAAGACACTAGCTGTACCTACTTGTTATACATACATGCATACACTCACGCCGGTATCCCATAAGGGTAGGCAGAGACCACAGTTTGCCACATACTATGATCCTGACACACCTATCTCACCTCATCTACATCCATACATCTTTTCATACATATTCTTCGATTAAGGGTGTCACGACCTTGACCTTTTTGAAACAAGTTGTACTTTTCATATATACACAATAATTAAATATTATTATTTATTTACACAAACTAGTTGTGAACACTTAAAATTACGAATAAGTCTCGAGATTTCAACAGTCATAGGTATCGCAGTCTCAAGCCCGTTTTAATGTAACGCACTGGTTTTACTATATTATGATATTTAATGTCTTTCGTAACGTATGACTGCGGAAAACTTGAAACCGGACCCACAAGAACAACTCAATATCCGTGTTCACTATCCATTTGATGTTACCTATGTAGGTACGCAATAATGGTACCTACATACTCGTACACGCATGGAACACAACAACCTGAACGCTCACAAGCTTCTTTTGGTGTCTTTCGAGTGTGTCGTCGGATAACATACCGACATTGTTAACATGACAGCGTATAGTATGAATGCTGCAACCTACTGGTACCTCAATATACTATGAGACCGCGTTAGAAAAATAAAAAAATAGAAAATTCGATTACATAGATTACCCTACCAAACCATTCTAAGATTGTAATATTAGTTTTGAGGAGACATACTTAGTAACAATATAGTCTTGACGATTCCTTCACCACGATGACTACCCAAAGACTATCTTCAATGAGCTCAATAGATACAATGGAAGGGCAAATTTATTGATAGACTGATTATGATGAAGAAAGGACATTTACTCGTAGTTTAGAACGAGCCTTACGAAACGAGGTCACGCCTTCTCGTTTCGGAAGGCTCGTATACGTATATAGTACCTATATCCCTGTTGGTGTTTGTATAATACTGCTTGTTACTAGGATATTGAAGGCTAATATTAACAACAGACGGTGGCCGTATCTCCTGTAATGATGATAATGTAACTGTATAGATATAAAATAATACTTTATGCTCCGTATTGTCAGCAGTCCAGCACGCAACAAGTCAGTTGTGCAGAACGCGCAACTGCGCGCAAATGCGTGCGTGAGGACGGTAACTTAAAGATGGTAGACTCAAGCTCAAAATTGCAGCTTGTGCAATCACTAATCTGCCGTCGACTAGCTGCACACAGACGACGATGTCGACACAGTTCTCCGTGGTTTAATAACTCGTTGAGATTCACATATATTTAGTTATTACGAGCTTATTTGCTGAATAACCACTGTTCTATAGTCTTTTATTGAATTTTAACTGTTTAGGAATGATTGAGAACGATTTTGTGGATGTTGACTTTATACACACCTTTGCTACTCCTATGTCCTTTACAGAAAAATAAGTTGCCGACTAAATTTGAATAATGGTACTGTGCCTACTTGACAAAATGTTAGTTCATTTTATTAGGTAAAAAAACGAATTCTGGAATTTTTATTCGTTGTTATTAAAAATTCCAGAATACTTATTTTTTTTAAATCCGAGAAAGTCTTCTGAAGTCTCGTTTAGTAAGAAAAACTCGTTATTGACAAAGGAAGTAAGAGTAATTGCGTAATTTCGGACTAAAATTTTTCCACAAGAATAGCTATGAGGTGACAGGTGAATAGTTCCTCCCCAGCTTTATTCGGACGTAAGTGATGTAAGGCATGACAACATCTAAAGCTAGGTTAGTGAGTGTGACTCTCGTAACAGCCATCATCGGTGCTTTCCAAGAATCTTAGTGCCTTCTAGCCAGATACCAAAAAAATGGCGGTTAATTGCTTAAATAAAAGGTTGTTGAAGTTGATGAGGATTGATGAGGTTGGAACTTGACGAAGGTAAACTACTGAGAATCCATTCATAAACTACAATTTTTTTTACGAGGTATTTATTCAACAGTTACTTGCCTACTCAATACTCTGTTCTTCAAGTCTAACCTTTTACTAACGGCCTGTGAAAACCATTATAATCACAAGGTTAGATTTTCGACAAGTTATATGAACATGTAATTGCCAATTACAACATAGTGTTAATAGACATTGCAATACCATACCCACTACATAAATGCCAATAACTCTGAATGTTGCAATATTTTACCTACACGTAATATTGTAGGTACCACCCGTTTGTCGGGCAAATAAGAGACAAAAAGCACAGTCTTCATCTGCACCAGTTAAACAGAAATTAATATCATAAACGATTTATTTATATTTGGTTATTAATTTGTATTGTGAATTATAAATTTGTTAAGTTAGTGGGGACGATATGGACTGGGGATGATGATGATGATATTACAATTAAGCTGCAACCACCGTAACATTTATATTATGTATTTAATACGTACATACAAGGAAAAAACATCACGACCTTATCGAGGTGGTCAGAGCCGTATTTCCAAATAAGATTCAGATTCACATTTCACCAAAACAATCTCAAGCAGCTCACGTAATATTCAGAGGGCACACGTAATATTTGATGCAATTTATCATTTTGATTTTATTATTGTAAAATTTGAAAAACTTCACTGATTTGTGTATTAGTTTATTTGTATTGTAAGTATTTCCTCGAAGTTATTTCCCAAATATGGTAAATAAATAATTAGTTTCAAGCGAATAGTTGACGAAGTTTATTACACTAATTTACCTAATAATGGTAGGTGACCACTCGTGGTAGATGTCGGGTATCGCACCCACGGACGGAGCGAACGAGTGCTCTGCGCGGCTCTGTTCACACTGAGGTCGGAGTGTCCAAAGCCCGCGCACTCCCCCATCGAGGCCAAGGCCGCTGCTGGCGTCGATTGCGAAGTAGTTATGTCAGTGCGTTCTACTTATGCAATGCTTATAATTCCAGTGCGGTTCGATGGCCTTTCGATTCTTCCTATTAGTCATTATTGTAATTAAATCCAAACATAATGTTCTTCATGAATAGGTAAAAGTACTTTATGCGTACGCCCCTGGAAATCTTTGCAGAAATTGCAACACCAAAAAGCCATCCCGTGGTCGGCATTGTGAGTGTGCTAAGGAAATAAAATCACTCAATGTCCTCCTATTGTCCCAAACATCACGAGCTTCGCGCTAGAATAACATTGCCGTGACGTGGACGCGAGCGAAAGTCCTTGAGACCTGTTGAAGATAGACAAACGCCAAGAGAGGGGTAGGGATGAGGTTCTACTCAATATAGCTCCTTTGCGTGTCGAAGGCCACTGCGAGTTTTAGAGAGTAAACTCCCACATTACCCGTCTTCCCGGCATGAGGTTATTTTTATTAACAACCCTGGAAACCTATTACACACACACATGCACGCACGTATGCACGCACGCACGCACCCGCATGCATGCACGCACACACGTACACACCCACGCGCGCGCGCGCACATGCACACACGCGTATAAGCACACGCACTAATGTTATGATTATTAATGATTACGCGTACTTCATTAAGTTTCTGTATTATGAAAGTAGAACGCGGACACAAAAGGTGATGCTGACCTTACCTCGTTATATATGTAGATTTGAATACTTGTAAAATTACACACAAAGGAATAATAATTATCCTTGAAAACTTATTTATATTTATTATGTTGAAGTGTGATGAATTTATGCATTTGTAAATTATAAATATAATATAACCAATAAAAGATTGAATATACTCCAATCATGCCAATATGCACCCAGACGGAAGTAGGCAACAGAGACTGCACAGTGACTACTCTTTTTGCTTTATCCACCTTTATACGTCTTTTCAGGCACTTTAGTCGGCCTTTTTCAAGTTTTTTAATTTTTTATTTGCTTATAAGATGGTGTTATAATATATATATATATATACATAGTTTACAATTTCTTCGGCATGTTTTGAGAGTCTAAATCTTTAGTTCCCAAAGTGGTCCAGGTGATGGACCAGTGGTCCAGGTAGACCCCCAAGAGTCCACGTTAGACTCGACGGGAGTCTACGTTGGCGTACGCAAATTTCCATAGTTAGATCTAATCTTCACATTTTTTGTCGAGTTTTGGGAATATGATAGAAATGTAGCTGCAGGGGGTCTACTGGAACCAGCTAAATTTTGAAAATGGTCTATGAGAAAAAAAGTCTGGGAACCTCTGTTTTATAACAACGATATATTAACTACTTTGGGGGTCTACCCAACAGTGAAAAACATTACAAGTAGTCTATAAGACTAAAAAAGTTTGAGGACTTCTGATCTAAACGAATAAGATAATATAAATAAAAGTCCATTCCAGTTTAAAATTTCAATCATTTTTAATACTTAATTGATATTCACTGAATTATTTATTTTAATAATGTTTTTGTCGTCTCTTTCTGACACTTCCTGTCACATTTACTTTTTTTTATTTTATTATACGATCCACACTCTTCCTTTTCAAATGGTTGCATTTCGTATCTCAATCCTAATCATTCCCCATCCGGATGGTCACGGTGACAACGTAATTAAAAGTCCGATGTTTTTTTACTTACATTTAATATTATAACAAGTTTAACAATAACAAGTAGCTGCTTAATTAGATTATTTAATCACCGTTTAACTATCTGAAAGGGTATTTTAATAATTATTCGTTACATTATTATTCATAGCTCGCAGAACCGGTAGCTGTTGCGGTCCTGGTGCTAGAGTGGAGACCCCGAACTGGAAAGCGTAATGCGGGTCAACCCCAGACTAGGTGGACCGATGACCTGGTGAAGGTCGCGGGCAATCGGTGGATGCAGGCGGCTCAAAGCCGCTCAGTGTGGCGATCATCAGAGGAGGCTTATGTCCAGCAATGGACGTCTGTAGACTCTTATAATAATGATGACGATGACATTATTCTTATAATAAAAATATAATGATAATACATACATGATTACATGATTGCACATTAGTGATCTGGCTTGGATTACTGACATGGCTTGCGACCGAAAGGTCTTAAGTTCTACCCGGAACGTACCACTGAGTTATTTATAATTTTTATACGGTCTACATTGTAGACACCAATGTACTTAACGGAGAAGGTGAGGAAACCTGTATGCCCGCATGGATGTGTGAACTCTACCAACCCACAATAACCCAGCGTGGTAGACTACGGCCTAATTCTCTAGGGGGGACGAATATCAAGTACGTAGCCAGAAAACAATTTCGGGGGGGAGAGGGGGGTTGGCAACAGAGTGAGACGGGCGCACTCTATATAACTGCAGTCTTATTAATACTTACTAAAAGAAATATTTTACATTTCGGGAGGGGGGGGGGGGGATCAATCCCCCTTGATCCCCTGGCTACGGCCTTGATGAATATGGACTAGGGATTATGATGATGATGATGACAAATCTACTAAAAGTGTATCTGTGTGTATGTGTAGTCGTTCCAGCTGACGCGGCGTCGTTTTTAGAAAGTGCATTACAAATCTGTATAAAGTGGTGAAGCTTTATCGAAGTATGCTTTACCATCAGCCCCGGATCTATAATTTTTTCGAACCGGGGCAGAAACTTGATAATGGCGCCCCATTTTTTAATTTGTTCTACTCCGAGAAGTTTGAAAAAAAAATTAAAATAAAATACCCGCCATTAGATGTTGCCAACAAACTGCTGCGAACTTTAAAGGCTGGTACACATGTGTACTGCAACAACTGCAGCTGAAGACACAATTTCAAATGTTGCATTCACACTTGTGTACTGGTCTTTAATTGTGTATAAAGATTCCAATTAATTTTTAATTAAAATGAAATTAGTTCAAATGGAATGTTCGAACTGATTTTTTAATAGCTAAATGAGGTTAATTTCAGTAAAAAGACGTCAATTGTTGACACGGTAAATCTCAAATCGGCATCCCGAGTCCACAGGTCCACCAGTGCACTGGTGCACAAGTTGACTCGTGGTGTGAGCCCGTGCGGCGCCTTTTTCTAACAAGTCGATGGCGAGCCAATCAGGCTTCCGTATGCTGTGTTGAGTAAGTTTTTTATTTTAATCATTATAATATGATTTTGGCGCCCCCTGAAACTGCCGCCCGGGATGAGTGCTCCTGTTTACCCCTATATTTATATTAATATTAATAATTATTCCTCCGCTTGACGTTATATTATCAGGATCCGGTGCACTTTACCGCTTTTGCTTCATATCCTGACTCCAGATACGCAAGCCTTTACTGTTACTGATAGAGATGAAATCATTATCACCAACTTATCTTTATTGCAAGACAAGCTGAAGATTTAAGCGATTTGTCCAAAATTAAAATTACCAAAGCAACAGTTTACGAAGGGACTAACTCCATTTTTCTATATTTTTTCCTAAGTGTTGATACTGGATCTTTGAAGAGTATCGGATCCAAGCGCAGAACGGACCGCATGAGCGGCATGTAGCCCCACGCTGTGGCGAACGTGTTCAGACAGGACTGCCTCTGGACAAAGTGTTCTGGATCGCTCCAAGACGATCTACGAACAATATTAATATATTTTATATACTAGTGTAGAGTTTTCATGCGAGTCTATAGAAATGAGAAGCTTGGCAATAGCAATCCCGCGTGTGTTCTTTGACTAAACCCTCAACAAATCAAATGTGTACATATAATGTATGAATTTGCCGTCAGAAACGTCTGGATTGCGTTGTTCAAAATGACTATATTTTGTCAAAGTAATCTCAAAATTCGCAAACAGATAATAAGAGTGTGCCCATTACCGTAATTGCCATAACATGTTAATAATGTTTATAGTTAGTACTGATACGTTGACGGACCAAATAAATAAAAATTAAAAAAAAGTCAGCGTATTCGACTGATCGATGTTGTATGACTATTAATTTTTACGAGACATCCACACGAGTAGCGTTATCAGGGGGCGAATTATAAAAATTTTCAAAATAGAGCCGTTTCAGTAAAAGCCACTTCGAAACTTGGAATTTTAAACCTTTTTAAATTTTTTTAACGGTTAAAATGTTGCCTGTTATTTTAGAAGGTAATGTTCAGTTGTATCTGTCAACACACAGTTTATATGGGTGTTGGGTAGTATAATATAGAGAAGCCTACGGATATCGGCAACACAGACGCCTCGCTACTGGACGCATTCTGGGTCTCAGCAATCGTTCGACGAATCCTAATATACAATATTAAAAACCAATATGTAAATTTAACGACTTTGACATTATTAACTGGCCATGTGTGTAGCACTGAACAGTGTAATCTTTAGTCTCAATAAATGTCAATGTGTGGCTCTTGCGTTTCATCACTTGTCATTATATACATAGTGTTCTGAGAATGAAACCGACCTAACTAAAAATTATTACTTTTCGGAAAATAAAAACAAATGTGTTTCATCATACTGGGAGGAGTAGTATCTCACGTATTTCCAGAAACTGAAATATAAGTTTATCCGCGTTTTCCCGAAAAGCGTCACTTCCGATGATTGATCATCCTTTGCTTTGCAGCCTTTTGCATTCTGCGATATTATATATTATATGCGATATTACTTTTGAAACGATCCGATTTCAATTCCAGAATGCTTTTAATAAGATCGTGTCAAGGTCAAGATCTGTGGCGATTTTTGCACAGTCAGTGTAATTATCGTCGGATTGACGTCAAACTCCCACGAAACAATGAAATGTGTTGCAACGGCATTTTAATACAAACTCGAAGAAATATTTAATATGTTTCAAATGTGAAGCAAACACTAGTATCCACAGCCGTGGAACAAGTTATAAAAAAGGCACTCGTACCGGTGGTGGGTGGTCTTATAGCGGCGACGTTGGGCGAGTTTGACCGGCGGGCGGCGGGTGTAGTGCGCCACGAGGCAATTGAGCAGGATGTCCTCGCAGTTGCGTTGCGCGCGCACGGCGCGGCGCAGCGCGGGCGGCGCTCCCGCCAGCGCGCCCAGCAGCGCGCGGTGCACGAGCGCGCCGCCCGCCAGCACCATCGAGTACGTGCCGCCCCACCGACTGCTGTAGCCCCACGCACCCTATTCACACCACATACAGCTTCACACGGAACTGAATATTCCAAAATAATATAATAAATCTAAAAAAAGTTATACGATTATTCAACGAAAATAAATTTTCTTATTGAAACTGTAATTCTCAATGGAACTCGCTTCCTTATTCTGTTCAGGATAGCTCTTTTCTTTTTCTGAAAACACTCCTAGTGTTAAGGAGCACTTTCTCTCAAAATGTATGTAAATGTATGTATGTAGTCTAGTGTGTTTCAGCGTATACGTATGTGTATGTATACTTCTGTACCCAGTATACTAGATCCAATCGTCCTTTTAATCTCAAATATTTTACAATGTAAGGTTTACTGGAAGAACTCTATTTTTGAGTTAAGTTCGCCTTTGAATATCTTTTTTTCTTTATTTACAAATGTATTTATTTGTTTATGTACAATAAAGAATAAATAAATAATTTCAGCGATAACATCAATTTTTTTGTTGGAATTTTTATAGATATGAAATCACGGTAAATATTAACAGGGTCAAGTCGTCATCGTCATCATAGTAGCCCTCCATTCCCAGCAAATCTATACTATTATAAAATTGTTAAATGCTAAATTTAAAAAAATCAAAGATATTTAAGAACATATTCATTCAGCTTTATCCCTGTTTTAGTAGCCGCCGTTAAGGTACGAGAGGTCTAGTAAAAGTGGTTCATTGCTTTTTATATAAATCTATGATTGTATCGGGATTTCCAATGTAGCGGAAAAGCGACATTCACGCGGGCGGAGCCGCGGGCAAAAGCTAGTAATTAATATTTAACGATGATTGATTGGTTCGGTGCTAGTGATTCTGCTTTCTGATCCAATTGGTCTCGGGCTCGAATCCTGATAGGGACAAACTTTGTGTTATGAGCACGAATATTTGTACGCGAGTTTTGGATATTTATCTACACACATTTGTATTGGCATTTATCAATATAAGTAAGTGTATCGTTGTCTATTACCTAAGACGCAGGAAATACTAATTTGAGGCTAGATCAATGTGTTTAAAAAAATGTGTCCACAATATTATTATTATATAAATCTCCTTCCTTATTCTTCCTTTTCTCGACGGATATCGTATATTATCATAGATGCAGATTCAAATGCATCTCTATAAATGAGTTATCCACAAAGATTTGTCATTGTGCCACCCGGGATCAAAACATTTTATGTGCATATTATATAAAAAAAAGTAAAAAGTACAGTGACTCTCTCTTCGGGTTATTCCTTTGTTGGTGCGTGAAAGTACACAATAATTATAATATTTACCATTTTTATTTGTATATTTTAAATATATAAAATATTCTGCAGTATAGAAAACTACTAAATATCATTATAGTGTCTTCAGTGATTGGAAAAAATATAACACGTTATACATTATTTGTATAACTAATATATAGAAAAATTGTTCTGACCTTGGCTTCGTCCCAAAAGTGCGTGCGTGCCGGGTATCCGACTATGCGTTCAGGAAAATGTTGCCATACTTGAAAGGCGAAATCCAGTTCCTCTGCCAGTAGAGGTGCATCTCCATCCAAAGAGAATACTGCTGCTGTTGGAACGGCCCACAACGGATGCCACCGCGCCGAAATTCCTTCCCTGTGACCATAAAGAATAGACAACACTTGAAAATTAGAATAAAATATTTTACATCAAAACACAAATTATAACTGATATAGTAACAATACATTTTTTAGATAAAAATAAATTGAATTAATAGCAAAATAAAGTCATGACTATTGACGTCAGGCTGCTTGACATCGGGACGCATGGCATCGGTAAACTTGGCATTGAGATGTTCGGCGTCAGAACATATGGCGTCGCGACAAATGGCGTCAGAACTCGTGGCGCTAGGTCGTTGACGTCGACCCTTAGCGTCGGAACATTCGACATCAGGATGCTTCCGTCGAAACGTTAGTCGGTCCGCGACATTATTAGTGACCTAATTAAAATTATTATTTAAGCAATGAACGTCAATTACGTGGTATTATATGAAGAAGAACGAACGTATTGACTTAGGTGACTTGTACCGAGAATATGCGTCTACCTTTAAAGAAATGTTCGCAGCATTGAGTGCAGAACGTGCCTAATGCAGTTATGAAATGACCAATTCAATTAAATTACCCCGGGTAGTGCGTGGTGGCGTCTATGACGAGCACGGGCAGAGGGTCACGCGAGTCGCCGGCGGCGCGCGACAGGGACTGCAGCGCCGGCGCCGCGCGCTCGCTATCCCACACCAGTACCACCTGCACCACCGAACATTTGCTTGCTTTAAAGGTGCGCAAAACTAGACGTTACAACAAAGTATCATCATTATTATCAGCCCGTCCATATTCGTCTTCACTACAAGTGTACAGATCTTCCCTGATTAGGAAGGGAACTACGAGGGGCGGTCAAAAAGTTCGCGGAATGGAAAAGAAAGAAAATGAAATTAAACCCAAAATAATTTTTCCTTTTCAATATACTCCCCCATAACTCTAATACATTTTTCCAATCTGGCAATTAATTTGATTAAACCATCGAAAAAAAAAATGATTTGTCGAGGCCTTCAAAATAGGCCGTAATCGCCAATTTCACTTCTTCATCATTAGTAAACTTTTTCCTCGAAGTTCTTTTTTCATTTTTGGGAAAAAATAATAATCCGACGGTGCCAAAACTGGAATATAAGGTGGGTGGTTTAAAGTTACGAAGTCACACTTGTGTAGGGCAGCCGTCGCAACGTGGCTCTCGTGAACTAGGGTGTTGTCATACAAAAGCAACACACCTCGAACCCATTTTCCCTTTCTTTTTTCCTTGATGGTGTAGTATTTTCTGGGTATATTGACGTCTTTTTGTTTGTAGTAGATCAACAAAATACCCTCAGAATCCCAAAAAATCGTGGCCATGATGTTTCCGGCCGATTCTGACACTTTACACCTCTTAGGCGGGGGTGTGCCTTTCTTATGCCACTATATTGACTCCTGCTTTGACTTAGGCTCATAGTGACGAACCCACGTTTCATCCCCAGTAACAATTCGGTGCATAAACTCATCTCGGTTTTCGCTATAGTTATCCAAAAACTCCTGCGAGCACTCGACGCGCTGTTGCTTTTGAAGCGGTGTAAGCATTCTCGGCACCCATCTTGCGCTGACCTTTAACATGCCAAGATGATCACGGAGAATGTTCAAAATTGTGATACTCCAATAATTTCTGCTAATTGCTTTTTCTTCAAGCGAGCATCTTCAAAAACAAGTATTTCCGCTTTTTCGACAGTGTCTGAGGAAGTGGCTTCAATCGGCCGACCTGGACGGTCATCGTCTTCAATTGACTCTCTGCTTTGCTTGAATAGGCCATGCCATTTGTAAATCATTGTTTTCCCAGGGCAAGAGCCCCCGTAAGCAGACGATATCTCTTCCATGATGATTTGCGGCGTTTTTCCCAGCTTAGTGAGGAACTTTATGACAGTACGAAACTCAATTTTCTGTATAGTTGACATTTTCTTCCCGATTGACTGACCGACGATAATTCGAACAAGATCAGATTTAGCCAAAACTTAGTATTTATAGTGAAGTTGTATTATCAATTAGTCCTAGGTATACGATTAAATTCTTCTCTTTATAACCTTCTCATTCCGCGAACTTTTTAACCACCCCTCGTAATATGGACTAAACTGAACGTTACAACAAAGTGAACAATTAAAAATTTGAACTGACTTATAGATGCGAGCTCGTCATGGATTAGTAATAGGTCTACATACGATGAAACAACGTTCAAAATTTCACTATTTAACAGAAAAAAGAAAAATTATATCTATTAAGCGATAGGTTAAAAATATCGAGATCATGAGAAAAGCCATTATAAGTAGATCACAAACGATTTAATGACAAATGTTGGGCATGTTTATATGACATATGACAAAATGACAGAGCAAATGATTTACGATTGTGCTGACGACTCCCGGGTCTTGGTACTTGGAGTTATAATTTACGTAATATATCGGGGACCTCTACTTTTCCATGAATTCTTTTGTAAAAGAGAACAATATCAGCAGACACGCGGCGTTGAATAAGCGGGGACATATTAAAATAACTAAGCCTGGATTCGTATGCGAGTATGCAATAGAGAATATGAGCATAGGTTTTTGAAGACTTGCTTTGTTTTGTACTACATATAATGGCCTCCAGATGGGGTTGCAGTATTCTAAAAGACTGCGGGCACAATAGTCAAACAACGTAATGATAATTTTAACCTCCTCAAATGTCTTAGTTTAACTGAAATCCTGCCAATTTTGATCCCTTTTTAATTATGTTAAACCTAATTTCTGACGCATAATGATATCAGGGGCACGTATGCTTATAAATTCATTAGTAAATTTCTTATTACTTTTAGTATTACTGAAGTATGTTTCTGGATTATGGGAGTGATTATGTTGTAAAAAATGACGACAGTTTTATCGACATTATAATTATACTTCAGATCCAGACAATATTATCCAAGTTTTGTGTAATATTTGAATATTCAGCTTCTGCGTTTGTCTTTATTCTCTTCTCAAGAATAGATTAAGTAGGAAGACGAATAAAAAAACAGGAATAATAACGAATACGGGAAAAATCTACCCAGAATAAAAATATTTAAAAAAATATGATATTACCCTAACAATTGCAGGATTAATACCGCCAAGAAGAATAATATTATGATATTTATATCTTCTCATCAATTTATCTATGTAACCCCATCATGTAATCCCACCTATGTAACCTGTGCACTTTATACAAATAAATATTATTCTGACACTGTTCACCAACGCGCTGGAGGATTTTTCAAGACACTTGGACTGGGCCGGGCGAGTCATCAATGTGAATGGCGAATACTTCTCACAACTTCAAATTGCGGTGGATACAGTTGTTGTGGCTAAATCGATGCAGGAGCTCCAGACGATGTTGTCTGGCCTAAATGAGTCCTCTCGACGAACTAGTCTTCGCATGAACTTGGACAAGACAAAGGTCATGTTCAACACGCATATCGTGCCCGGACCAATTGTCGTTGATGGTGTACCCCTCGAGCTTGTCGACCATTACATCTACTTAGGGCAAAGCATTCAGCTAGGTGGAAACTTGGAGAGGGAAGCCGACAGGATTCAATCAGGCTGGGCAGCCTTCTGAAGGCTACCTCACGTGTTCTCGTTGCCCATACCGCAAAGTTTAAAAACAACAGTCTTTGACCAATACGTTCTACACATCATAACGTACGGTGCCGAAACATGGACTCTGACGGTGTGACTAGTCCACAAATTGAAAATTGCTCAGCAAGCTATAGCTTGCTGAGCAATTTTCATTGCCATTGCCCCCTCTATAGAGGGGGCAATGCTCGAAGTCTCTCTATTAGTTAAAATCCGAAGTGAAGCTATCCGACAGAGAACTAAGGTTACCGACATAGTCGCTCAAATAAGCAAGCTGAAGTAGCAGAGGACTGGATCGTCGGTTCTGCGGCAGATGTATGTCGCAGAACCGACGATCGTTTGAGCATACGAATTCTACAGTGGAGACCGCGGTTAGATGGAGCGACGATCTGCAGGTGGCTGGCAGTTATTGGAAGCGTGCAGTCCAAAATAGGGCTATGTGGCGCGCCTTAGGAGAGGCCTACGTCCAGCAGTGGACTGCCACAGGCTTATAATGATGATGATGAATGATGAAAAATTATTCTACACCTGGTGTAATTAGGACACCATTCGATACCCACAGATTAACGTAAATTACAGTAATCTGAAATAAATTATCTGTAGTAAAACAATGATTACCTTTTCACAAAATTCGCTAACTGCTATGTTAACCAGGAGTTTGTGTAACGCTGGTGAAGTGGCTTGCACGTATAGTAGAGCTGTAAAGGTATTACCAGGTGTAGGTGGCGGAGCTATTATCGGTGCGGACGGCGCCGGTAGAGGGGAGAGGGGAGCGGAGGGGCAAGACGGGGCTTGAAGAACGGGCACTATCATCGGCAAATGAGCTCTTGAATCCCCGTATGTGGCCAATGTGCCGAGAGCGCCGGGCGATGCGTTCCAAATCAACGCTTCACGCTGTTTCGAGGTTCTGTGTGCGTACACTCGCTCCAGTAATATCTGTATTAAAATGAACTCTTTGAAATACAATCGTATACTACAGATAATAGAACTTTTAAGGGACAATGAAATGATCGGAAAGCTATACACTCATCCTGATTCTCATAAATTCAAATTCTTTTTTAATTTTATTCTGTGCAAAAACCAGATAAGGGCCTAAAACCAGATAGGGGCAATAATTAGATAACCCTTCTAATATCAACGTAATTATAAAGGGCAGCTTTATAAAACGGTCTTACTCCGGTATATTTCTAAGCCGATTCTCGCTACATTTGTTCTCGCTACTACGGACGGAATTGGAGTGACGCTATTATTGTGTGTGTTTACCCAGTACTTAATTTGTACAATTCTCCACGCCAAACAAAATCACGTGATTGTCGATACAACACGCGCTAGCGTGTGATCGGCAGTGTTAAGTTTTATAAAACTAGAACTTACTTCAATAGTGGTAAATACGATTTTTTCGATGGATGAAAAATATTGCTCCCACAATAACTGAGTTTGTTGTCTCAGAGCTAGAATACGCTCGGGAGGAACTGAGCGCACGAGCTCCGGGACCTGCGTACAACAGAAAACACGTCCGTTATCAAGCGAAAATACTCGTAAATGATAAGTAATGTTTCGCTACATAAACAGTTTTGATAGGTCGCACGTCATCTTTACAAAGAATACAGAAAGGGCGGAACATAAGACTTCTCAATAACTTTGAAATAGCGGCAATAATTAAGAAATCATCAAAAGGACTACTCATTTGAAATTGAAGATTTGTACATACATACAATCACACCCTTTTCCCTAGCTCTCTGGCGGGGAATCGAACCCTAGTCTCCCGTGTGACAGGCGGGAATACTAATCACTATACTAACGAAGAGTTGGGGTAGGCAGAAACCACTTCTTTCCAATAGCTACGATCGTTTGATACAGCAAAGTAAGTATTCGTAACCCACTTTTTGGCCCTGCAGAAAACGAGACGTCGGGTGGCAAACCGCGACACCGCCATTTTATAGGGTTCATTAGTGTTACAAGTTTCTCATTGCGTTCCCACGAGAAGAGAAAAGGAAAGATATAAATGTGTTGACCAAGGAATGTGGAATTTGGAAAAAGGACAGGATACTACTATCTCGGAAGGAGTAAGATTTGTACAGCCATATATATTTGTAGATAATATATATGGAATGACTACACGCACCCGCGCACGCGCACGCGAACACACATACATACACACACACGCATACGCGCACGCGCCCACACATACGCGCACGCGCCCACACATACATACGCGCACGCGCCCACACACACACACACGCACGCACGCAGGCACGCACACACACGCAAAAACGCGCGCACGCGCATTCGCACGCGCAGATGCACACACACGCGCGCGCGCTTTATTTGTAAGCGTATCGTGTACAAATTTATTTTGTTACACTGGAGGAGCATGGCGGGTGAAATACAGATAATCCTAAATTAAGGGTCCTGAAAATAGTTTTCACACATGGCTCAGAGTACCTCCATAGAGGAGAGGTATGTATATGGTATTGGCAAAAGGTTTTTACAGATCTATTTATCACTATTTTTTCTGTAAAATAATCTATATTTTACTATTAATTTTCCATGAACAACAGAACTGTACTTCTGCTACCTTCTACTATTTTGGATGATTAATTTAAAAAATGACTATAAAATTACGGGCATTATATATTTTTACTCCATTTTGCTTGAGTTTGAATAATTCAACAAAAACCACATTGATCGGGGGGAACACCTTGAAAATATACCATTGTTAGTCAGAGTTTTATTCCTATGTATCTACATCATTTACGATTATTGACAATTGACACACTAAATAATAATACCATACCATAATACACTACATAGTACCACATATCCATATATATATCAAACATCACAATAACCTATCGGCGTGAGTGAGTGTATGTATCACAATAACCAATTTACAACACTAAAATAAAACTTCAGCTGTTGTGTCGCTAAGACTGTCGACAAAATTCGTGGTATTTGATTTTTGTTACACGCATTATTTTGAGCTCGCCATGTTACTTATACAACTCATGATTTAACTTTAATGCTTCCTTTACAAAAGTGATTTACTTTTAAGCACCTTAAAGTAACATTTGACTTAAGGCCAATGGCAACACTGGTTTACTGGTGATACTGGTTATTTTATACACCTTAACTATTATCATCACCTGTAATAATAGACGTTCATCAGCCCATATTACAGCTCTCCGCCAGTCGATACGTTCATCAAAGGGCAACCGCCAGCCATTGCTCAGTAGAACTGGTATGCATCCTGCTGCCAATGCTTCTAAAAAGCGGTACGAACCAAGGCGCCGACCTCGCGCCACCAGGCAAAATGTCGAATTTGCTAGTAGTTGTTCATAATCAAATCTGAAATCAAACAGAGCTACATAACTATGCCATATCCCTACTTTATCTAAGAACTTCATGTGCATTCTCTACATGTAAACTATATTGCTATATCATATATTTAAGTTTCTGTCCATTTATGTTGTTTAAAATTTTAATTTTAAAACATATATGTTTGAAATTTTGTCACAAAAGCCCAGTTAATTGGTATGCAGGAAAGAGTAATCTGTCAGTCTATTTATCTGTAAGGCTTAAGGATACACATTGAGAATTCGATGTACCCTATAAAGCAGTGGCGTCAAACTGCGACCCACGACAAAGCAAGCGGCCCGTGAGCGATATTTGTGCGGCCCGCAACAATGCAAGCAATTAGTACATAATAGCAAAATATAATTTTGCACAAGTTAACTTAATAAAAGTACGTGGATAGGTATAAACTTCCTCCTGCAACCCTAACTGAGCCCGGTTACAGGAGGGGGAAAGGACAAATATTTGTGTGATCCACTAATATTCATGAATCTGGGTGTTCTTTGTGTCCATTAATTGTATGCTAGTTTATTGAGTTGGCAAATAAAGACTTCACATGGTCACAGGATTACCTACATAAGAATATATGAAATCATTGTCAAAGAGCAGTCAAGCACCACAGACTGGCAAAACCCACAATAAGATAATCTTGTGTGTTTAGAGGGATTCGAAGAGCATTGTTTATTATGAGCTTTTGCCGCCAGGTAAAACCATTGAATCGGATCTCTACTGCCAACAGCTAATGAGATTCAATCAAGAAATTGACAAAAATGGCCCGAATTGAATAGAAAGTGTATGGACTTTCATCGTGATAACACCAGACCACACACTTCTTCAGCCACTCAGTAAAAATTAAGTTTGGCTGGGAAGTGTTAATGCATCCACCATATAACCCTGACTTAGCACCTTCAGATTTCCACCTATTTTGGTCTTTTCAAAATTCTTTAGGTAATTACACCTTACAATCTTACTTAACATCAAGTGAGGATTGTCAAAACTGTTTTTTGCAGGTTTTTAATCAGTTGTCTCAAAATTTCTACAGCAAAGGCACTATCTACAAGATGGCAACAAGTTAATGAACAAAATGGTACATATATATTATAAATAAATTTAAATATACTATAAAAAAAAATTCATTTTGTAAATCTTCATTTTGTATATAAAATATGAAGAAAGTATTTCCCTGAACTAATATTACAGAGATATTTGTTAAGTTCAAGATACAGGAATGCAAAATATTTTTAAAAATTCATATTAATTATTTATGAATATAATATGTTATAAAATGAAAAATACATTTGTATTAGAATTGTATTTTTCTCTTAGAACTGACTAGTGTATTCCCAAAATAAATATTAAAATTATCACACAAAATTCATACTTATCATATTCTCTATTGTCTTCATCACATCTTTCATCCCTTAAATCTTTCCATGACTTTCCATGACGACATGTGGTTACTAGTATGAGGTGATTACCATCATGTAAATGCCACAAGGAATTTCTGGTCTCACTACCAATACCATGTACATATCTTTTGCCCTTAAAAGCTAATAAGTGTCTTCTTGGGGCTGGAAAAGGATTGCCAGTAGCAGCTGGTGCCACACCACCACGTTCCGGGTGTTCTTTATGAAATAATGGCAATGACACATCAAAGCCTTCCCTGAAAATAATCTCTGATGCACTAGCCCTTGCCAGAATTGCCTCACCTGGATTAAAACCAATAGCACCTTCAGCATAATCAGGCCAAGTCCCTGCATACAAATTAAATATGAGATGATTTCGGCCATTCTTCCAATGAGGCAAGCGATACAATTTCGATGCTACATCTGGAACATGCTCAGGAGATAATGGATCAGCATCCAAAGTGTCTATTGCAGGCACAAACAAACAAGCTTCATTGGGATCTCTAGTAGCATACCTTGACTCCCTAATGACTGATAAGACCTTTCTATATGATGCACTTATCGGCCCATCACTAGGATACACATAAAGTTTTGGATCATTTCCACATTTTGAGAAGTCAAAACACGTCTCCATTCTACATGGTATGGCTGTTGCCGTTGGTTTTCTTTGTAGCTGTAATGGTCCCTCTGAGAGTTCGTCTAGTGTCGCAAAACTCGGCAATTGATCAAGACGACTTTTGTCCGGAGGTTCCGATTTCAGATGATATATGTCGAAGTAAATATATATTAGGAAAACAAAAGTAAAAAGTAACAGAAACCGTTTTTTAGCTTGCATTTTTAATACGTTAACAATAGTGACCACTATATCATACAATGTTCTTGCAACAAAAGCAACGAATTGATCGACATTATGTACATTCACGAGTTTTATTTCGTTATTATACAATTATAATCTAAAAAACTATACAAAGAGAAATAACACCGATTCCGTACATAAGTTGAACATAAACTTGTAAACATTACTTACTAATCTGTGACATAAACTACATATATAAGCGTTTGTCTATGACATATGGAGTTTTGGCGGCAACCCGAGTGAAGCGTCACTTGAAGTGTTATTTTATCGTTTTATAATAGTTTATTGCGATGTTTAATATATAAATTTGATGTTGTTATGTATATTAATCGTCAATAAGAATAAAACTGTGATTAACATAACGGTGAAAGTATTTTTTCAAGACAGAAGGTTCGCAGAAACTCATGCTCAGTCAATGTGGTATTCGTCGGATTGACGTCAAAACTCGTAAGAAACGAAAAATGAGTTACACCAGCATTTTATTGAGTTATGAAAATAATATATCTACGACACAAAAGGCTGTATGGGCTTCGATCTTTTTGCCTTCCCTTTAAAAGCAAAAACTTGAAAAACAATATCTATAATATAATATCTTCAACAATCAACAACCACAGATGATCATTCTGTGCCGTATCAACAAAGGCACGTAGATCCTGTCACTGGGAGTGTAAGCGATTAAACCGGGGTGGAAAAATTTATTATTTTATTGTTTTAGTACGAGTTTTTGGTCAATTCTTTTGTTACGGGCCGGGGGTAAATGAAATGCCGCTTGCGTGAAAAGTTGATTTATCCACGAAGAAAGAAGTAT
>WUAW01014267.1:6078-16250 GCA_017165845.1 Thaumetopoea pityocampa | reverse complement strand
AAAAAAAATGTTTTATAAATTATAAACTCATTACATACTGAAATCTATAGAAAATATCTGCAAAACGTTTTTTATAATACATACATACATACAGTCACGCTTTTCCCTTGCTCTCCGGCGGGGAATCGAAGCCCAGTCACCCGCGTAATCGGCGATGACACTAACCGCTATACTACTGAAGAGTTGAGGTACGCAGAGACCACTGCTCTCCACTTGCTATAATCAGCAAAGTGACCATCCATGGCCCACTTTTCACCCCCGCGAAAAACGAGACGTGTCGAGTGACGAACCACGATGCCGCCATTTAATAAGGTTCAAAAGTGTTAAAGTTCCTCATTGCATTCCTACAGAAAAAGGTGTCATGAGCAAGGAATATGAATTTAGGAAAAGGACTACAGTATACTATTATCTCGGAAGGAGAAAGAAGAGACAGTAGTAGCTCGGCTTGTTAGAAGTCTTTTTATTTATTTATAAATGTAACATGCATGTATATTGGTGTATCATTCGCCTAGGTTCCACACTGTTTCTTTCATTACAGTTACATATGTTTTTTTTTTATTTTAAGGGTCAGTAAATCTTACAACACAATTTACTTTTTAGTAATAGTAACATTGAGAACAGTGTATAATTGTGTACTTCTTTTGT
Source organism: Thaumetopoea pityocampa (assembly GCA_017165845.1). Lineage (NCBI taxonomy): Eukaryota > Metazoa > Arthropoda > Insecta > Lepidoptera > Notodontidae > Thaumetopoea > Thaumetopoea pityocampa. Next base: position 15,605 of record WUAW01014267.1, on the reverse strand, counting down.
TTATTTAAAACATTTATAAAATTTGGTAGTATATAATTGTTAAATGTCAAATTTTCAAATATCAAAGATATTTAAAAACAAACTACTCAGATCGACTATTTAAGGGCTTCTGAAACCAAACCCGTCGATGTTTGTTTGTATGTTCAGACTCAGGCAAAAACGAGCGTGCAGATTTTGATTAAACTCTTACACTCTTAAAGGTACTATGTCGACTTAAATACTGCAGCATATTTTATCAAAATCGGTCCAGTAAAATTGAAGATACAGCTTAATCCCTGTTTTAGTAGCCGCTATTACGAGAGGAAAGTAAAAGCGGTTATAAGGCTGTTTATATAAATCTATGATTGTGTTCGGGTTTCTCATGTAGCGAAAAACCGACAATCATGCGGGTGGAGCCGCGGGCAAACGCTACTCATTAGTATAGCAAGTTCAAAAGTCTTTCATTCTGCATGAACGAGTGCACTGTATTCATACACGGTCGAGTGTAATCACATTCCGAGCTCATCGGTATGTGCCGGTCCACTTCTGGCGCGCGCTCCCTTTCAGAAGCACGAGTCACGCTCGCGCAATATCGCGACGCACTCGCATTTCACATGCGGCCGCTTTAATAATTCTCTCTCTCTCTCTCTCTTGAATTTTGTAGTATACCAAATAAATTTTATTTATCTGCTTTGCCTGAGTATCTGTATATCTATCTATATATACTGTTATAAAATTCTTAAATGTCAAATTTTATAAATCAAAAATATTTTAAAAAATCTACTCAGATTGTTTAATTAAGGCCTTCTGAAAACAAATCCGTCGGTGTTTGTATGTTTGTTCGATCTTTACGCAAAAACCAGCTGATAGATTTTGGTTAAACTATTAGTCTTAAAGGTAAAATATGGATCGAGCTGTATCTTCAATTCTACTGGACCGATTTTGATAAAACATGCTGCAGTATTTAAGGCTTAATAGTACGTTTAATACTGTAACAGTTTGACCAAAATATACTAAACGGTTTTTGTGTAAAGCTCGAATAAACAGACAAACAAATATATGTACATCGGCGGATTTGGTTTCAGAAGTCCTTATGTTAGACATATGTATTCTGTATGTTAAAAAGCGCCTCCATCGTCCATCATACAAGCTGAAATAGCATCTTTTCGGGCAGGCACTTGATATATAGAATAACTAGTATATTACGACTGTAAACTTATCCACTTCGTATATGTTCCTTTTCATGTTCTGTTTATTTTGTTTGCTCTCTTGTATTGTTAACTTGATCTGTTGTGCTTGTGCTGAATAAATTTTGAATCGATTTTTTCTTTCTTTCTGTCATCATTTATAGTCATACTCGTCCCCACTACAGGAGCACGGATCTCCCCTAAACAGGATATGTATTAGGCCGTAGTCTACCACGCTGGCCTAGTGCGGGTTGGTTAAAACAGGTGATATAAAAAGGGAATAGCGTTATTAATTTTATTATAATGACCGAGTGAAATCGAATGGCTCGTTATTATCGTGAAAACACGACCCAGTGCGTCGCCGCGGTTCATATAAAGTCCAATAACTTCCTTGATTTATTTCTAAACTTATTTCGCTTAATCGAATTTACTTAGAACAAAGCAAACCCGAGTTCGGGCGACGCCATCACTTTTTTCAGCGCGTTCCTCGCACAATACCGGATGAAGTTAATTAACCCTACAAGTTTTAATGGAGCTAATGATCTGAGAATTGTAGCGGTCTCTTCTCGTTCCACCCTGGCGACGGCGCGGCGTTCGATTGTTGATAAAGGGCCGACCCTTTTAATTTGTAATAATGTGGGTGTAACTGTCGCAAATTAATGAATGAAATGAACCACCGATTACCGAAGCACGAGAGCCACTCAGTTTGGGAATCGGTGCGACATATTTAAAGGATCTTAATGTCTACTCGCAACTACTATATCGGAAATCATACAGATCTTTTATGAATTCTGCACTTTATTTCTCTAATAATTTCTTCCATTTTACAAAATGTCATCTTTGTAAACACTATCTTTTGCAACTAAAGTGGGTTTTTAAATATCTTTGATTTACAAAATTTGCCATTTAACAATTTTATAATAGTACAGATGGAAAAATAGCTACTAATTATATATACTACTACAACCTAAAATGCTTGCATAAAGCGACAGTCTTATGTATAATAATCTTTTTCTATATATTTTATATAGAAAAATGAATATTTCTATGTTAGCATACGGGATGGGATTCCCCTTTATTAAACTGATATAAAACTGCGCACGCTCGGTTTTTGAGTTGGTAAAAAGCCCATGTGGACGGACCCGCGGGCAACGACTAGTGTTATATAAAGTATTTTGATCACATAATAAATGCAAAAGAACCGCGAAGATTCAAAATTTCTATTCATTAATCAAAATCCAATCGGTCGGGTTAAACAAACAAACATTAAGCTTAACTATGTATACTCTTAACACATTCACTGGCGGGAGAAAAAGAGATGCCTGTACGAATATAATCGGACGAATTTCACGAATTTACTAGGGTTTGGGAAAAAACTCATAAAAACCAAACGAAAAATGATATTTACACAATTCAAAAAGCAACTTATTAATCCTTTTGTAATGAAATTAGACTATTTATAACTTGTTAAAAATTTGAGTAAATTCAAATCTTGGGAATTTTTGGGTTTTGGTAAAATTTATTTTTTGCCAAATTATATAAATTAATATATAAATATATAAGCTACTTACTACTTAGATGGATGGCGGTGCCATTGTAAAGTACCGCCCACTCGGATCCGAATGACAGGCAGTGAATGTGTTAAAAAATAAATGTTAAAAATATATGGAGTTATAAAAGCATCGTTTCATAACTCCATCTTATTTTGTAACTATTTTTACCTATGCTAACTTGTAATTTTGTGTTGCGTATCAAAAGTTTGCACCTAGATTACAGTTGGCAGTTAAATTTAACGAGAAACACTAACTGTAAATTGAGACATAGTTGCAGTAATAATGGTGAACAGTTATGAATCCCACGCGAATGTTTTAATGGATCTTCGACAATGTAAACTGAACTTGTAGTCTAGTTCACAGGTCATCGACTAAGACTGTTAAACTGCATCAGTTAAACTGGTATCTGTAATTATATATCTTTCAACTATTTTTTCATTACTATATACATATATTTATAAATCATACACGCACCACACGGCTTAAGATAGTTTTCAATAAAAAAATATTCAGTACAATCAAATTCAGTCAATGAAATCTTCAATACTGTTTTTATTTCTAAATCACATATATCATCACAAAGGAACTTACAGGAGCTTTTTTAAAATATTTATAGCATTAATTATTGTTTAATATAGTCACCGGATGTTTTAATAGCATTAAGACATTCGGTGACCAAAACGCTGCCATTTTCCTTGGTCAACAAATCAGTATTGCCATCCAACGTGGCGATGCCGCTAGCGTTTTGGGCACCTTGCCGTCCGACAGTGGTGTGAATTAAATATTGTAGGTGATTATAGATATTTATTTATTTATTTTATTTTCTTTATTCTATTGTACATAGTTAAAAAATATTGTCTATTTCTATGTAACATTATGTTTTTATAATAAATTTGTCATCAATTATTGTTTTGTTCTTACTATCTGGTCATCACATAATATACACCACCATGTACATATATTTGTGAATCCTATTCATCCAAAGGTTGTCAGGAAGAGATTGCATATTATAAGATCACTCAATGTGCAGTTTCTATTTCTTATTTCTTTAGGTGTTTTTTTTTTATAATGGTGTTCAATAAAAAGTAATCTCTATTTTATTTCATACTAGCTTTTGCCTGCGTCTCCGCCCCCGTGAATGTTAATTTTTCGCTACATTGGAAACCCCAACACAATCATAGATATATATAAAAATCCTAATAACCACTTTTACTTGACCTCTCGTACCTTAACGACGGCTACTAAAACAGGGACCAAGGTGTATCTTCATTTCTACTGGACCGATTTTGATGAAACATGCCGCAGTATTTAAGTCGGTATAATACCTTTAAGACTGCAAGAGTTTAACCAAAATCTACTGGCTGGTTTTTGCGTGAAGCCCGAACAAACAAACAAATCAAACATCGACGGATTCGGTTTCAGAAGCCCTATTTAGTCGATCTGAGTAGTTTGTTTTTAAATATATTTGATTTTTGAAAATTTGACATTTAACAATTTTATAATAGTATAGATAGATCGATTCTGCTGAAACTTTCAGTGACCGATATCAGAACGAAACGTCGCCCGATTCCGAATATTATATAAATATAATATTGTCAACGCACACAGGTACACGGGTGAACGTTTTGAGTTGCGCGCTCGCCGCGACCTCCGCCGGCGACACACTTTGATATTTGCCAATTATTTGGGCAACCGCGTCCGTCACGATTCAGCAAACATTAGGTGACACTCGTCGGGGTATATTTTTTGTTATATATTCTGCAGCTTCACTCAAATAACTTTGTGCTGACGACGATGCTGCTTCGTAGTCAGCGGTGCTGATTCTGTTGTAACAGAATTTAACTAAATTTAGTCCCTGCCTATCTTTTTCTAATGTCAAACGCCAAAATGAGATAGAGCAAACATTTAAAGTGAGTTTCGAGATACCTATGTTCGTAATAAAGAATTTTGAATTTGAATTTGAATCGACCTACGTTTCTGTCAAGCGGTTCAAAAAGTTTAATGTTTTTGCCGTTTTTTGTTATCTTTAGTCCGTATATTCCGCGATCGCGTCTAAATCTTTTAATTTTGACGTGTCTAAACGAAACTGACAGCACCAAAATTGTAGCTATCTCGTTTTGACGTTTGACATTAGAAAAAGATAGGGAGGAACTAAATTTAGGTCAGTTCTGTTACAACAGAATCAGCACCAGTGTTCGTCTTTACTATCGTATTTAGGTTCCCGGCAGGTCTCAAATCAATCTATTCAGAAGTTCATGGATAGACAAAGAAACGCGTTTTAGCATTTGTTACATCAGTATAGTCTTTGTTAGGATGCGGACAGATATTATGAATTCGTTCTACGTTAAACTGAGCGCAACCAGGCTTCTCACCGGTATACTTTGTTTACATCTTAATATATGGTACATACATTATAGTAAGTACATTGGTGTAGTGGTGTTAGACACGGCTTACGATCGAAGGATCGTGGGTCCGATCCCGGTTCCGTACCACTGAGTTACCATTTATACGGTCAGTATTCATGTACGGTCTATGTTGTAGACACCAATGTACTTAAAGGAGAAGGAAAACTTCGTGAGGAAACCTGCATGCTCGCATGTGTGTGTGAAGTCTACCAACCCGCACTAGGCCAGCGCGGTAGACTACGGCCTAATCCCCCTCCTGATCAGGGGAGGTCCGTGCCCCTGTAGTGGGGACGATATGGACTGGGGATGGTGATGATGTTATGATACAGTTGAGGAACGAGCTACAGAATATTCCCGTTCTATTAAATTTATAATTGGCGACATTATTAACGGGATGAACGCAATCAATTATGCTACAGGCATATGTATACGTACATTTAGCGTGTGATGATTGCTAACGCTCTTACATCTCGTGTATTACACGATTATATGACGACCGATTGATACAGCGGCCGTGACCCTGTTTGCTGTTACAACGAGTCCCGGATTCGAATCCTGGTAGAAACAAACTGTGTGATGAGCACAAATATTTATAGTAGAGACATAGACCCATGTATGTATTTATCTATTTATTTATCTATATAAGTATATATATCGTTATCTTGTGCCCAAGATACAGGGAATCCTAGTTTTGGACTAGATGAATGTATGTGAGTGTCCAGATTCTAATAGACTCTGGGTAGCATATTGTAAGTATAAACATACTAACAATAAGAAACCGGAAAGAATATTCAATTAGCAAACTGCAAACTTTTAATTAACTTCTGTAAGTTACAATAAAAGTAATGACCTGACCCCGGGAGCAGTGTAGTTCAAAATTGAGAATATAACTTTGATCAATTGCGCTAAAGTAGTTTAAATGCGTTCAAAAGTTATCGAATTCTTTTTCAGTATTTGCAGGCGCTAGTTTCTTAATGAAATATGTTTCGTTGATTTCATGTTTCAGCAGTTTGAAGAATTATATGATACTAGCTTTTGCCCGCGGGTCCGCCCACGTGAATGTCGGTTTTAGGCTATATGGTAAATCTCAAAACAATCATAAATTTATATAAAAAGTGAAAGAACCACTTTTACTTGAGCTCTGGTACCTTAATGGCGGTTACTATTATAAAACAGGGATCGAGCTGTATCTTCAGTTCTAATGCATCGATTTTGATCTAACATACCACAGTATTTAAGTCGGAATTTTACCTTTAAGATTGTAATAGTTTCACCAAAATCTATCCGCTGGTTTTTACGTGAAGCCCGAACAAACAAACAAACATTGACGGATTTGGTTTCAGACGTCTTTTTTTACTCGATATAAGTAGTTTGTTTTTAATATCTTTGATTTTTGAAAATTTGACGTTTAACTATTTTAAAGTAAAGAAAATAGAAACGGAAAATAATTAAGGTAGAAATTAACAAGATAAGGTAGGAATTACAAAGAAGAACAGTGATTTATATTATCTGATATCATAAAATAGGAAATTGAATGAGATATTTCGAGATAAAGTTCATTGACATTGGGAGTTGTATCGATGATGCATTTGTCAAATGAGATAATATATCTGGGTGCTATTTTTAGGTTGTCTTAAATTTTTTAAATGATAATTCCGTACTGCATTCAATATCACACAACTCGTCTGTCTAATGTGATAGAATACAGTGATTATTAAATACTTTCAAAGGTATGTGTTCCTTAAACGATTGATGTTGCGCTATACAAGGATACTCAAAAAGCGACGGCTTAACTAAAGATCGAAAATTGCCTTTCTTTTTGACGTATTAAAGTTGGACGTTAGCCTTTTCCATTTTCTATATAGGTATCAAATTATACCTGTTCTCTGTATCTCTAACTATTACTCGGTGTTTACAACCGGTGTTCACGCAAACTAACAATCTTACAGTAGTACCACAAAAATAAGTACTTACGATATACCTGTGCATTAAGCATTTTTTTTGAAAGGCGCTAATATTTTTCAGCCAATTTACAAGGAGATGCATTTATGTGAGTAAAATGCTCGTCAGCGTTTGGTCAAACATGAGCATGTCACTGTGGTATCTACCAGCGTACAGATGTTACGAGCGAGATAACACAAGTTTGTCTGTCATTTCATTTTCAACCTTACGTATGATGCAACAAGGTATTTATTGAATTGAGCTTACGATCGGTTTAAATCTTTGTTTGTTTGCACCCTTCTTCGTCGTTGAAGAATGCGGATGTATCGCTTTTTTTATGGTACCCGATTATTTTTGTGGTACTACTGTACACGAATATGACGTCATTCGTTGTTGTAAGTTTTGTGTTAGTGGTAATAGCATGGTTTTGATCACTGAAATATGTGTGTATTAGTAATGATTCTGGCGAAGTTATCAGGTTTATGGCAAAATCATTATTGATTTAATTAATGATAAGTCAATATCAGCTTTCACTAAAATAAACATTCGCGCTGAACGTAAAATTTAATTTTGATTCGCGCTTGTGTAGTCATACAATTTCTGTGTGTTGTATAATAAATATGTACATAAATGGGATTGGGAAGGATCCGTTTATTTACGAAAATTAATGAGTATATTAATATTCGTATTTATATACTAATTGGCTCAGATTGTACAGTCTCTGCTTTCTTAGTCAATGGGTCCCGGGTTTGATTCTTAAGAAGTCCAAACTTTGTGTGATAAGTACAAACTTCCAGAGATTTGGATGTTTTATGTCATCATTATTATCATCAGCTTGTGAGAATCCACTACTGGATGGGCATGGGCCTCGTCAACAAAAGAGAGGGATTTTCCGAAATCTCCGCGCTTAGCAGGCGTTTTGGAGATCGAAATTTTTGTTGGTTGAATTGAGCAAGTTAACACTACTGCCCATTATTCTAGTGCAGAAGTTCCCAGACTTTTTTCTCACAGACCACTTTCAAAATTTAGCTGGTTCCGGTGGATTCCCTGCAGCTACGTTTCTACCATATTCCCAAAACTCGACAAAAAATGTGAAGATTAGATCTAATTATGGAAATTTGCGTACGCTAACGTAGACCCTGTCGAATCTCCCGTGGACCCCTGGAGGTCCATCTGGACCACTTTGGGAATTATGGTTCTAGTGCATCCCTTATCTGGTTTTCAAAGTATCCACGGAAAGAGATGGAGTGACGCCATTATTATCATGCCGACGACACTTGGAAAATGGTTTATCTATGAGTATCTGTGAGTATTTATCTGTATAAGTGGGTATATTATTGTCTAGCGCCTCAGGTACAGGGAAGCCTAAGTTTTCGTTAAATCATTGTGTGGGAAATTGTCTAAAATATTATATATTATGTTACATATCACACATAGGTAACATAAATCACTGATATGTATATATATTCTCTTTAATTTGCAAAAACACTAAGCCATTTATGTAATTTTTTTGTTATTTAATTACTTGTTTTTTTTTATAAAACTTTAGTTTCTGCGTGCAAAGGTGGTAATAAATTAAAGTTTATTATAAGATTATAATTTCTATAGAAAAAAGTGAAATATTATTTAAATTATTATACAAAACAGGTTCAACAATATTAACACTTTTCAAAAAAACCACTAACATTATTCAAGAAACGTAATAAAGTCTTGTTTTTTCCAATACACAATACAAAAAGTTGCAATATTTACACAACTAAAGGATAAGCTTTAAAGGGCTTTTTTCGAGGACGAGAAAACTCGGATTAAAGTGTGCAGAAAGCTCGCGGGCCGAAGCGAACATTAAAACGGGGTTTTTCATAAGCCGTGCGCGATATCACGACCGGGACGCAGTGTGTGCGAGACAATTGTTCGCGAACAATGCCCGTCTGGCGCATTGTACCTGCGTATAGATTAATTTGGTCCTTGGCTGTGCGATGATTACAGCAGATAATGAATCTCGAACGAATAAAAGAATACAGTCATAATATATTGCATTCGCTAAACCAACATTATTTTAAACGAATCGTTATATATTATCCTAACAATGTTTACTTAAAGTTTACTTTTTTTTATAAATTATAACATGAGTAAAGAATCAACATTTTTATCAATAAATTTCAGCTTATATGTAAAATATCATGTCGCAGTAGAAGAATTTAATTATTATTTTTAAGTGTTAATGATAAGCTCTTGATAAGCTAATTCCGAAAAGACCATGATCATGATCATCATGGTCAGGGAGTACTAAGTCTTAGCCTGTCCGGTAAATAGACACGTACACGAGTAAGCGACCCCGGCCTCCCGAGCTACTACTGTCTCTTCCTACTCCTTCCGAGCTAGTAGTATCCTATACCCTGTAGTCATTTTCCTAAATTCCACATTCCCTGCTGGATACACATTTCCTACCTCATCCTTTTTCA
>WUAW01014252.1:22121-33407 GCA_017165845.1 Thaumetopoea pityocampa | reverse complement strand
TATATATTAAGCCAAAAAGTAAAAAAAAAAACATTACAAGTGGTCTACAAGACAAAAAAAGTTTGAGGAGATCTGCTTTAACACACACTCAATTGCACACTCTCAATTATACTATTGTTAATATATATTACATTGGTTTGGTTTTAATTGGTCTTCAGTTAGCACCCGACACTATTTTAGGGTTATATTATAATAACAAAGCCTTTTAAATAAAAGCTTCAAAATTCAATAAAATTTCACATACGCTACAGTTCATATACAGATATTTCATGTTTTTCTTTATTTTTAGCAATTTAGCTAAAATTGTTTTGTAGAACTCTTCGCCTTTATTGTTAGACCCTTAAATTTAAATAGGTGTCACATAATATAGTGCGCAATTTAGTAGGCGCTTAACTCACTGGTATGTTAAGTCAGCGGCTAATTTGCTTACACAATCCGATTTATTCAGCAGCAGTAGACAGCCGATATCCGTTATCTTCTTGATTGCTCCCAAAAAGTTTCCTATGAAAAATCAACAAATTAGCTTCATTGGATTGTTTTTCCATTGTTAACGTTTTATTAAACGTTGCCGTGAAACGAAGATAATTTTGGTAATTTTTTAATATTAAATCTGGAGTATTCACTTTATTTTTGTGATTTGGCGAGTAATTTCAAATATATCGTATATGTTCAACGTTTGTGGTTTTTTTAACACTTTACCTGGAATCATTTTGACGGAATGTTAATATCATCTAATCAGAATCATAGTGTTAACAATTATATTATTATAAACTGGCTGATATCCGCGGCTTTGCCCGTATGTTAATTATATAATTTAATAGGAGTGATGTTGATTTTATAACACTTGGTTCTTTTTAAGACTATAGGCGTTATTGAGAACCCTATTCATATTCGATGAGTAGTTATGTACGAGCCATAATTTACATTTTCATATTCACTACTTTATTATATGATTATAGATAAGTCCTAAAAGTTTACCTGCGATAAGTTGAAATATAAATAATATATACAAATCTGTCGTCCAAAATCAGGTCAAAAGTGAATGTAGTCTTTTATCTAGCTCCGTGATTTTTGTGTAGATTCCTCTAGCTCCTCTGTAGAATACCTCTATTGAACAAATGAAAAACAGAAATTATTATTAACGTATTTCAACACTGATATTTTTGATGCTACATTTCCTGACTGGAATAAGTTGAATCACAATTTTAGTTGTTCATGTCCTCCATCCTAAAATCATTCGCATTTATAATTTAAATACCACATTGATTTTGTCGTGTAATAATATAAAAAGGTATAATATTATAAAACATAGTATTTATTACACTCATATCTTATCATTAGGAACAAAAACTGAAACAGAAAAGAGTACCTATAATTACTTATACACCTATGACTGATTCATATTCTCTGCACGCGCTCGTTGATCAGCCGCCGCGCCGTCAATTTCGTGGCGAATTTATTGATTCGGTTAAGCCGAACAAAACTCAATTTATCTTATTCCATGCTTATTCTGACTCGATATTGTGTTTTATTTCGAAAAATTCGCTACTGATGTTTTATTGTTTCATTAGAATTTTTATCAGAAATATTTTTGAAATTCAGTGGAATCAAATATATCCAGTGATTGCTTTATCTGCTTTTAAACCGATAAATCTAGGTTATTACAAATTTAGTGCCAAACAATTTCAGATTGAGTATAGTAATAAAATATAAAAACAAATTATGTTCGAATCAATCTACCCATTTCTCCATTGAAAATATGCATTTCTTAGACTACTTATAAATAGTCTAAGGTGAAACTAAATATGGAGGAATAGATTTTTAGCTACCCTTGCCGTTTTACGTGGGTCGCACTGTAAGTCTTTATAAAATCAAAATCGGTTCAATGTGGAAAGTTGCCGATACTTTTATTGTTTTTCGAAGTAGTCTCCGTTCCTCTCTATACATCTTCGCATTCGAAGGAACCACCGAGGAAAGCAGTGGGCCCATTCTTCCTTAGGAGTCTCTACTATGGCATTTTCGAACCCACTCACCGCATCTTCAGAGCTTGTAAAGCGAACACCTCGAAGTTTACTTTGGTTCATGGGAATAAATAAAAGTCGCCAGGTGAGGACTATATGACTCATTATCTCGACACCTGCCATAGTTAAATAGTCAATAGTTCATTTTGCGGAGTGCGCTGAAGCGTTGTCGTGTTGAAGGAGGATCCTGCTTCGAGGGCGCTGCTGTTGAACATTTTCCAAAACAACAGACAAACAACAGTCTGCAGTAACTGTCCTTCCATCTTCCAGCACAACTGTCGTGAAATGACCTTTTCGACCAAAGAACGAAGCAATCAACTTTTTCCTTGACTTCTTCCTTTCTTTACCTTAGTTGGCCGATCCTGAAAAGAAAACACCCACTGAGCAGGTTGTCTTTTGTATTCGGGTTCATAGCAATATACCCAGCTTTCATCACCTGTGAAGATATCAAATGCAGCATTTGAGTCACGTCCGTTGAACTTTCCTTACATTTCGCGACACTAGTCCATGCGAAGGCGTTTCTGGTCTTTGGTTAAAATATGGGGAATCCATCCGGTGCAAAGCTTCCTGACGCCTAAATTTTCGTGTAATATTTTTTTTACTTAACTCATACCAATGCCTAAGCTTGCCCGCATCTGCTGGTAGGTCACTTTCTTATCTTCCTCTATCATGCGTCACACACAACTGATGTTATCTTCAGATGTCTCTCATGCAGATCATCACTGAGATTGCTACGCCCACGTTTAAACTCATTAAACCAATTGTAAACAGTGGCGCGAGATGGGGCTTCATAATTAAATGCCATTCGAAGTCTATCATAGCTTTGTTGTTGAATAAGACCACAACGAAATTCGTAATAAATCATGGACCGAAAATTTTCTCACGTTAAATTCATTTTAAGGTGTAACAAGATTTTGAATTGCCGCTAATTCTCAAAAACAAATGACAAATGAATGCAATATATCACATTAGGTAACCAAAGAGTTCTATAATCGAAATTTAAAAGAAGTTTTCATTGCCAATGTTTATAACTGGCCGATCCCAAAAACTAAAGTGTGACCTAGGTACAACTCTATCTATCTATGCATACGTATATACTAGCTTTTGCCCGCGGCCCCGCCCGCGTGAATGTCAGTTTTCTGCTACATCGGAAATCTCGACGCAATCATAGATTTATATCAAAACCCTATGGACCACTTTTACTTGACCTCCCGTACCTTAACGGCAATACTAGAACAGGGATCAAGTTGTATCTCCAAACCTACTGGACCGATTTTGATGAAACATGCCGCATTATTTAAGTCGGAATAATACTTTTAAGAATGTAATAGTTTAACCAAAATCTACTTGCTGGTTTTTGCGTGAAACCCGAGCAAACAAACATCGACAGATTCGGTTGCAGAAGCCCCTAATTAGTTGACCTGAGTAGTTCGTTTTTAAATATGTTTGATTTTTGAAAATTTGACATTTAACAATTTTATAATATAATTGCTTGTCTTGACGGACTGATTCATCAACGCAGAGCCCAAACCGCTGGGACTACAAACTTGAAATTTTGACAGTTGATGCCTTTTTTATTGCAAGCATTCACTAAGAAAGGATTTTTGTAAATTTTACCTCTAAGGGGGTAAAATAAGGGATGAACGGTTGTATGGAAATCCGTCATTTTCAAAGTAAGAAGAACGAAATTTAATATACCTGCTTCTGGTTAGAAATAAATGTACACGTATATCAGCATTTTTCAAAATTTCACGCCTAAGGTAGTGAATTAGGGGTTGTAAGTTTATATGGAAAGTTCGTCACTTGAAGGTAGAAGCACGAAATTTCATATACCTCTTTGTACTTAGAAATGAATGTACACGTATATCGGCGTTTTTCAAAATTTCACCCCTAAGGGGTGAATTAGCTTAGTAATTTTAGCCCTAAAATGGGACACTGCAAACGTTGTTTACAAAGAAATAAATGGTAATTTAAAATACAGATTAAAATAATTATACACGCGTGCGAAGCCGCAGAGAACAGCTGGTCTACTATTATAAAACCGTTAAATGTCAAATTTAATAAATCAAAGATTTAAAAAATGACTATCCAAGTCGACTAATTAACGGCTTCTGAAAACAAATACCTCGATGTATATTTGTTCGAGCTTCACGTAAAAACCAGCAAGTTGACGTTGGTCAAACTATTACAGTCTTAAAGGTATTACATATTCCGACATAAATACTACGGCATGTTTCATCAAAATCGGTCAAGTAGAATTAAAGATATAGCCTGTTTTAGCAGCCGACATTAAGCTACAAGAGCTCAAGTAAAAGTGGTTATTAGGCTTCTTATATAAATCTATGATTGTTATGCCGCGGGCAAAGCTAGTATATCCTGTTTATAGTCAGTGTTTAGTGTGTATCTTCGGTGTAATAATAGCGTCATTCCGAAGATTTTTTCCCGAAGATTTCTTCCCGAAGATTCTGTGAATGCCAATTGAGGAACGCACCAAGATAACGGGCATCAGCGTTGTCTCGCGATTTAACCAACATTTACTGTGATCTGCTACACGCCTCCCTAAGCGTGCAGATTATGGCAAATTTCCCCTCCCATTTATGGAGGAGGCTCTTATCCGGCCGTGGATTTCCATGGGCTGGTTATGATGGTGATAATGATGAGGCTTCACTCTAGCATAATGCTGATGTAAGTCAAAGTGCAGACTTTACTGCGAGGGATGTGGCCGTAGGGCGTGTTCAGATGACATACGATGTTCAGATTATGGTAATAATGTAGGCTTTATTAAAATATTGAATTTTTTCTGAACGTCATGTTCAGAAAAATTATCTCTGACATAAAGGTTTAAACTCTTCTTGTACAATCTGTCTTCCTCTGGAATGCTCTCTCCACCGAGGCAGGTTGTCAACTACCCGCGACTCGTTCAAAGTTAAAGTACATGAATAACTTTTAGAATAGAGTACTCTTTATTATATATCAGTTTAACTTTTAAACAACCTCATGTTTTTCAACTTCTTTCCTTTCTTTCCTTTTCGTGGGAACGCAGTTAGGAACTTTAACGTTTTAGGACCTTAAAAATGGCGGCGTCGTGTTTCGCCACCCAAAATGTCTCGTTTCTCGCGGGGGCCAAAGTGGGCTACTGATAGCCACTGCTCGTAGCAAGTGTAAAGAAGTGGTCTCTGCCTACCCCGTTTCTTTGGTAATATAGTGGTCAGTATACCCGCCTGATACGCGGGAGACCGGGGTTCGATTCCCCGCCGAAGAGCCGAAGAGAGAGAGAGAGGGAAAAAGGCGTGAGTGTATGTATGTATGTATAACTTTTACAAACATTTGTTTATTAAACAAGGCATATGAGATACAGTACACCGCCCAGTGTACAATGTTATCGGCGGCGCCCTTATCCAAATAATCGATCTCTATCATTCTTTTTTATGTGATTTATAGGAATCATTACCATAATTTATATTATCGTTGTTTATATTCATTAATATGTATTAGTAGTTTTTAATTATGTTTTAGTATTTTATATTTATAACTAATTATATTTTCATGTACCCCTGATTTCATATGCTGCGTCATTTTTTTCATTATTTCTGCATTACCCAAAGGTTGACAGGTAGAGAGTTCCTTGGATTGAGTCCCTCTTTACATGTATAGTGTATAATGTGTAAATAAATAAAACAAATAAGACCATTTGTGTCTTTGTAACACAAGAAGTTATTTCCCAAGTATTTTCCCAATATTAGGCAGTATATACGTGATGTGACGCCGAACGACATAATTATTGGGAAAATTACGGTAATTGTTGTAACGATCAATAGGTGAGGATTACGTACCGTAGTAGGGGCTGTCTTCAGATTAATACTAACGTATTATTGGACTAATCTCAAAGTTCATTTAATTATTACCACAGTTAATAAGAAATCATTTTGCTCGAAGATAGTCTTATATATTGCCACCCACTATTTCTAATTACCAGCAGACAAAAGTTTTTTCAAGATAAAAACAATTGTTTCTGAACCTCGATGTAATTCGAAATATTTTCACGTTTTGAAAATCAGCTCGCATTCCAACGCTAAAACTTATCGCTAGTACTCTTTACCGGGACAATACTTAAAACAAAGAACTAAGTCATTACTGCGCCGAAGGATCTTAAATTTTCTGAATGCCGGTCCCGCTAGAAATGTGCTACAAAAAGCAACGATTCGTTATGGTATTGATTAATTAATGTTATACTATACTGTCATAAAACTGTAACAAATACGTGCCTGAACATTCAAAAATAATATAAAACCATTACTCGTATTCTGTTGTATCACAATTTATTACCAATTTACACAAAAAAAAAATATACTGCGTATGATGTACGCGCATTAGAAGTTATATTTCTTTACCGTAAAAATATACATGTGTATGCAGATAATTATTATCAACTGACAGCTGACTGATATGTGTATATAAATGAGATTGACAACTGTCTGATTCATATATTCTCGTTTGCGGCTAACCGCATAACTTCCGTATGTGAATTTTTCTTTACACGTTACGCGCACATCATCAAAATTCACTCTTAAAATTTTCCCCTAACGCGCTTAAAGAAGTATAACTTTGATAATTTTTGAAATACCCAGCTTTAGATTTATTGTCACACATCACGCAAAATATTGAAAAAAATTCGATAAGGTTTTTGGACTTTGAAACTTACGAATTGGAGTATTTTACAGTATACCGATATTCTGCTGTGATCTATTGTACCATTATCTATTTAAATAATAAAATATAAGGGAAATGATGACTAAAACTCTTACCCCCATAGAAGCAAAATTCACTCAGAAAACTAGACAGCAGTATGTATTTAACCTAACATGGCTGGGTGAATTCTAAATCTGTTATCATTATCAGGTTGAGTAATTTCACTACTACCATAGATAGAGCCCCACCCCTGTCTCTATTGAGAGTGCAAAAATCGAAAACCGTTAATTGTAACCGCGTAGCTACAGTTGTGCTACAATTGTAGCCTTTTGCATTTAACATTTACTTTCACCTTAACAGGTAGAAGACTTATCACACTCAGCTTCCCAGTCCATTGGCACATATTCAGAACCTTTCTTCGCCTTCGATTATCGATTCTACCTGATATGTGGTCTGTTCATTGTCACACCAACTTGCTGGTATTACGTGCCATCCATGACTATGTCCTTAGTTATTAGCGGATATGCTTGTTTAGGACTTTATCATGCAAAAGAAACACGGAATATTAGAAAATTAATAATTACGTTCAAATGGAAACTACAGTTAATGACGTTGTTTAATAGCAACCCCAATATATCACAAATTACCTCAATGTAACCTTAGGGCGCCGGCTTAGTAATTACGTCATTCCATCTCCCCATGGTACTGTGAGTTCCAGCTACAGAATCTGCGAAGATTACTGCCAGAAGCGTTATCTTGCTATTCAGTCAAAATTCACTGCTATCATCAAAACGCCTGCTAAGCGTAGAGATTATGGCAAATCCCACCTGTTTAAAGAGGAGGCCTATGTCCAATAGTGGACTTTCAAGGGCTAATGATGATAAATCAAACCCGTGGGAACCGAAGATAAGATCCTCGTTCATCACAAATTATAATGAACATTATTGACTGCACGGATGGCGCAGTGGTTTAAGTGGTTGCTTCTCCACCGTGCTGTCGTATTGTGGGTTCGATCCCCACACGGGACAACAACTTTGTGTAATCCACAAATTGTAGTTCTGAGTCTGGGTGTTCTGTGTTTCCGTTATTTGAATGTTTGTAAAGTTCCCGCGACAGGAATTAATTCTAATGCGGGAGTTGTCTATAAAAAAAAAAATATTAGATTTTTCGGGCTGAAAATCACAAAGACACTGTATTTTTTCTACAATTTTGTGCTTAGTATATTTGCAATAGATACTAATTCAATTTGGTTTCTCAGTTTGACTTAGATGAATTATTTTCTCCGTACACATTGTAACTTCAGAATACTTGAACTGGAGTAATATGGAGTGTTAATCAATTAATTAAATGTTCGGAGTTGTTGAAAACTTTGCATATCTCGACATCATGAAATGTATTCTGAACCACTAACTATAAAGTCCTTTAGCCTGTTATATTACTTATTTTTAAATCTCAAACCCAATCCTTTAATGGAATATAAAATTTGTAGACATCTTAAAATTATTTTGATACTAAGAATAAATACTCATTAACACCTACTTGTTTGTTGTTAAAGCGAGCTTGTTAAATAACAACAAAGGCGCACGGATCTTTACGGCGCATTTTACGTGGTGCTGGCCAATTTATTTGTGGTTAAGTGCACACAATAAATTTCTCAAATGGTCCGTGCTTACAACGACGAAGGCTGTGTGTTATTTATTTGCTACCTCCGAGGTTTATCGTTCAGCTTTGTATTAGACAATCAAGCTTAGATTTGTCGTGTGATGTTCTAATAAAAACCGCGAGTTACGCTCTATTGGTTGAGTCAATGCGTGCTTTTACGGTGTTTTTACGATCGCCCGTAAACTTGAGCTACTAAAAATGAAAATAAGTTTGCTGTTTGCAAATGAAAATAATGACCTGCATATCTCTAAAATGAATATCCTTCGTGATCCGGTGTGGATAATTAGGTACTGTTGCAAATTTTGATTAAAACGCCCCTAATTGTTTTGATGTAAGGATCAATGAGTTGATTTAGTAAAAAAAATAGATAGATGTGTTTATGTTGCGTCAAAGTAAACAAAACAAGGGCGGCAGAAAACAATAGGTGCAATCAACAGCACTTTCGTATACACGTGAAAAAAGATTTTCTAATTAATTTTATGACTTAAAAGATCATTTTTATATATGTACATATCCTTACGAAATATTAAGTGTTTAAGTAGCAACTACGCCTTAGCGTTACCTTAATGTCGTAATGTGTTTGATTTGACATTTCATTCATTTAGTATCGGATTGTTTAAATCGATTGTATTTACGTTCATCTACTTGATAACTTTCAAACTAATCATTCTTATATTGACGCCTTCAGTTTGATAAATAATTTTATTATATTTTCTATCTATCTATATTTATTTACATATATTATATATACTATTATAAAATTGTTAAATGTCAAATTTTCAAAAATCAAATATATTTAAACAAACTACTCAGATCTACTAATTAATGGCTTCTGAAGCCAAATCCATCCATGTTTGTTTGTTCGAGCTTCACGCGAAAATCAATGGGTAGATTTTGATTAAACTATTACAGTCTTAAAGGTACTATTCCGACTGTTAGTAGTCGCCGCTTAGGTACGACAGGTCAAATTAAAGTGGTTGTTAGGCTTTTTATATAAATCTATGATTGTGTCGGGATTTCGCATGTAGGGGAAAACCGACATTCACACGGACGGAGCCGCGGGCAAAAACTAGTATTTCATAAAGCTGTTCCTCTGACTACAACTATAACGGGATATAAGACGAAATATAGTAGAATGGAGACTCATAATTAGTTGCAGAAGCGTAGTTCGATAACCTGCTAGATGATCCGATGAAATTTACAACAGTAACTGCCTTAGAAAGGTGACCAACCGAAACTATTGGCGTGCAAATGTGACGTACATTCAATTAAGGGTTGAAATGATGACGATACAGTGAGATTTTAATCTGTGAGGTAAAGTTGTATCGTTTTCATTCGAGGATAGTTTCGGCTTAATCTGTTCATTATTCAGATAGCCATGATTAAGCTTTCGATTCAAAGTTTCGAATAACATTAGCAAGTATAATGCACGTCGTTAAGTCTTGTTTTGTAGCAATCTTCTGAATATCTGCACATATACTACGATGTAAACAACTATAAATATAAATTGCGACAAATGTCTGCCGTTTAATTCCTATGGTCGCCCTGGACTTTATTCTCGGTTGAATGTGCGTTCAGGCTTTGGACACTCATTTGAAGGAGTTATGTTATGCAATTGTGACTCAAACTGAAGACTTCATATTTTATTACCTATCAACAGAAGTTTATGTGCTTAAGAAAGTTTTGACAGGTTGAGTACAATTTATTAAGTGTTTTCATTTTGTTACATTCAGTCTTTTAAGTAAAGACGGGTTGTCTCAACTTTATATAATATATCAGTAACAGTTAAAAACACATTAACATCTTAAAAACATGTGCGTTTTAAATGAAATAACAGTTTATAAGGTTGGCTATCATTACTATATTCGTCAGTCATATCGGTTTACTTACGGCGTTTAACGTCCGTCAAGTATGTTAAAACGGGACCCTAATTATTTCTTCTAAATAATTTGTCAATAACTGAAACTAAACCTTCAGTTGAAATGTAAGGCCAGTGTAAGCTGACATTTAAATTTAAACAGACGATTAGTCATATAATATTAGAATAGAATTCTAATATTAGAATAATTTTTTTACTTTTCGAATAAAATATATTTGTTGACGCTGAACATCGCGCAATCTTCGTCATCCCTTCCTTTCCCAATCTACCCTCCTAAAAGTACAAGTATGTGGGAAGGGGAGGGTAGTAGAAAAATTAGTTGCGACGAAATCAAAGAACGCCGCGCGCCTACTGAACCGCTCCGCTCTGTGATATACACATTAATAAAGAACCCAAGAAAAATCGTCGTGGTGCGTCTTGAGTTATCGAAGGAACATCAAATCTGGAAAGCCACGTGAGTACTTGTACTTCCCGTACGTTCCCTAGTCTCCTCATCAGGCGGCTGTACTCGCCAGGTTTTCCCGGGTCCATGGGACCCACCGCACCGCCCAATATTCAAAACTATCGAAAAATATACCTTACCTTGAAATACATTGGTGTTGTAGTGCTGTTAGACACGGCTTACGATGGAAGGGTCGTGGGTTCGATCCCGTACCACTGAGTTACTATTTGTAATTCATGTATGGTCTACATTGTAGACACCAATGTACTTAACAGAGAAGGAAAACTTCGTCAGAAAACCTGCATGCTCGCATGGGTATGTCAAGTCTACTAACCCGCACTAGGCCAGCGCGGTAGACTACGGCCTAATCCCCCTCCTTGATCAGAAGAGGTCCGTGCCCCTGTAGTGGGGACGAATATGGACTGGGGATGATGATGATAGTACCTTACCTTAGGCGCGTCTACACTATCATTTAAACAGTTGTTTTTGATAATAAAACAGTCGATTAGTCATATCGTTTTACTGTTTAAGTATTGGTGCACGCTAGCCATAACAAGTACTTTGTCAAATTAAGGTACAAATGTGCAATAGTA
>WUAW01014252.1:3906-14530 GCA_017165845.1 Thaumetopoea pityocampa | reverse complement strand
TTTGCTCGTCAGTTAACATTCTCGGTACCCAACGCGCAGAGACCTTTGTCATATGCAATTCGTTGGCAATGCTTCTTTGAAAACCATATGAGATCTCTGTGACCTTAGCTACATACCTGATGGTCACTCTTTGATCTGCCAATACAATATCTTCCACTTTTTCACGTTATCTTTAGTTAGAGACGTGGATAGGCGTCCTTCGCGATTTACATCTTCAGTGGATGTTCTGCCCAGTTTAAACTCTTTGGCCCAGTGTGCAACTGTTGAGTATGGAGAAGTAGTCTCCTTATGTTTTCACCAAGTCATTGTGCATGTCTTTGGTAGACATTTTTTTCACACAGTACTAGATGACAGCTCTTTTTTCGTTTTTCTCCCTTCTAATATTTTCTTTTCGACGGTTCCTATTCAAATGAATGTATCTCCCGAAAATCGTGCCCTATTTATATGATTTTTTTATGATGAAGTAATAGGTATATAAGCGAGCAAATAAAGTAGTTTTTGGATTCTTACGAGGACTAGAGATAATTAAATATCATTACTTTTGTATTACCCCTCGTATACCGTACATTAAGGCGTAATATGTTGGAATTTGCGACATAAAGGCGTCTTATGTTGAAATTTAATAGTGTACGTAATGCAATCTTTGTTAAGCCCTTTACTTTGGACGTAATTTAGAACGTGTTTGGTTGGAGATATTTATGTACGTCACAGGTATACAACATTACCTCCACTTTTGCACATACATATGTACATTATAATAAAATTTATAAACGGATTCTATTTAATGGTGTAAACATGTCCTACGATACTGAAGAAAAGGAATACTCAATAATATAAAATACTAAGACGGTATTGGACTTCAATAAAATCATATGTTTTAAAATACTGTGTGCTTTTGAGGTAAAGATTTATTTAAATTGTTGATTCCACATCTGCTTAGAATAATGCTTTCTAAATCAAGTTCCATGCTACGTTTCACTTTCAACAAAGCAAGCCTGCAGCAGACAGAAGCCAATCTAATTAGCATAAAACATCTGGAAACGAATTTAAAATTGGGTAGCTATACGGATGGAGGACAAATGAACCAGAGGCGACCCTCTCACCGGGAGGGCTGTGGTACACTGAGATCTACTGATGAAATTACACAAATGCTAATGAAACTCGAGTGGCACTGGTGAGATTAGCGTCGTCCCTGTGAAATTGGTCGTATTTAGAAGGCAATTTCAAGCTGAACAGGGACTTTTGCTGTTGCTGTTTTATTTCGTTACGTTTGTTGTTTGATGCGTATCATTTTATTACCGTCGTCGGTAGTCTGAATAGATGTCGCATTACATAAGTTTTGATCGTGGGGAAAATTTTAAAACAGTTCGCCATTTTTCTATGTCAGTATACCATGAAGCATGCGAATTCAGTTATTTATTTATTTATTCTTTATAAACAATGTGTAAAGGCGGACTTTATGCCAAAAGCATTCTGTACCAATCTGCCTTTAGATAGTGAGTGAGAGATAAATTAGTACTCACATACAATATATAAAAAATTAATACATAATTAATGCTTACATAAATATAAATAATAATTTAGTACGCATTACATAGGAACACTGTTTAAATAAAGAGTGAAGAGCGAATGAAACCAGAACTATGAGAGAGACAACGAAGAAGTAGATTGTTTGAAGAAGGTTTTTACTTTGAACGGAACATGAGTATTGAAAGTAAGCACACGGTTTACGATGTTGACAAATGATCAACCACGTCAATTGAGATCGGTAAGCAGTACATCGTTATACCTGTGAAGATTGAAGATAAATCGATTGCATTTATTTAGAAGAAAGCAGAGCTCTGCTTATATGCAGATACACTCCTCTACAAACCTGATTGGCAATATGTACATCACCAAACTCGATTTAAGGGAAAGTTAAAGTCTGCGTAAGCATTGTCTTAGTATTGGTGAGAAGAAGTAAATTAAGCGATACAGAGCGCGCAAGTTGCAGTGACCAACTGGCTGATTTTACTGTTTGAGTATACCAGCTGGAGATGGAGTCAATAAGTAATCTAAGATTTTTAATGAAAGGACATAACTCTAAGATAGTAATATTGAAAAGTACTGGTAAAAGCTCTGCTTTAGCTGTCTATAACGATAGCCCGAGATTTCTTTATTTATTTACTAAAAGTACACATACCGGTTACAATAAAAATAAAAACAATGCGATATACTCATACCAATAAATATTCTTTGGTTTATCAGAAAATAAGCACAATGCTTAGTTTTAATGCTTGCTTGATCCTACACACAATCTAATCTAAACATTCGCGAAATTACGAGTGAAAAGACTTACCTAAACATCGCTTGCGCTATTAAAATCAGTCGCTGAAAAAAATCGCAATTTGATGCTTTTGTATAGAAAGTCAAACTCGGGAATTAATAGGCGTTGCTGTTTGGTCACTATAAAATATTTGTCATATCCATAACCTTTGTGTCATACATTCCCAGGCACAGGTGAAAAAAACTATATGATAGGATTTCACCTCAAGAACAACATTTTTCGAATTTTTGATGATTGTCGGTACAGTTAGAATTTTAATAAAAAGAAACAAATTTACAATTAAAATCGTTATACACAGATTAAGTTCTGTCCTATATAAATATTTATTAATGATGATGAAATAATTCTTTGCGATGTTGCAAACCAACCCTTTTGTATTCCACACAATCCCTACATAAATACTAATATTTATCATGACAGACACACGTATAATGAAAACAAAAGGGCAGAGTTTCATTAACTCGGATGGGGACAGACAGGATAAATATGATATAAACACTTACGTAGCGCTGATGAAAACGGGAAGAGAAAGCTGAGATCGAACAATGGCAGAAAACAATATTTTTGTAGTGACCGTCTGCACGCGTTGGTGATGTAATATTAACTTTCGTGCATTGTTTTCTTAAACTTACTTAACTGTATGCAAAATTTAATGAAAACTTGTTACATCGGTCTGATAGTGTTCATTTTATGAAAGAATAAACAGCGGTTTCGTCTGCGCAGATTATTTATTCAATGTGATTCTCGCAACAAATGTACATACATTTGTTCCATGATAGTAAAATTATAGATAAAAATTGTGATTTAGAAATGCAAAAAAATAATAATAAAAAAGTAAAAAAATAATATTTAAAGGGGTTTCTGTAAAAACATGCTTTTCTTTTACAATACATACATACAATCATGCCCTTTTCCCTAGCTCTCCGGCGGGGAATCGAATCCCGGTCTCCTGCATGACAGGCGGATATACTGACCACTATACTACCGACGAATTGGTATAGACAGAGACCACTTCTTTCCACTTGTTAAAAGCAAAGTGGCTATTCGTAGCCCACTTTTCGCCCCGCGTCAAACGAGAGGTGTCGGGTAGCGAATCACGACGTCATTTTTATAAGGTTCAAAAATGTTAAAGTTCCTCATTGCATTCCCACGGTCCAGTGAAGAGGAAAGGAAAGAGGTTGAAATAGGAAAATTGTATTAAGCAAAGAATATTGAATTTGGGAAAAAGACTATATAGGATACTACTGTCTCGCAAGAAATAGGAAGAGAGAGTAGTAGTTCGGAGGGCCGAAGTCGCTTACTCGTATACATAAGTCTATTTGCCAGATGAGCTAATAGAGTAAGTACTCCTTGACCTGACGTTTTTCTTTTAGTTAAATAAAATAATATGTTAAGTGAATTGTAGTAGGTTCTTAATCTGTGTGCAAAATTTCGAGGTATTTGAATTGAATTACATTCTTATTTAATTCAAGCTAAAGTAAACCATTTTAAAGTAGCCTGTGTCACTTCCCGACTCTTTTATGAATGATAAATTAGATAAATTCTATAGCCTAGAGGGCAAACGTGCTAATGACACAATCGGTATATTTTCAAAAGAAGCTGTTTAAAGATTGATGAGTGTGAAGTGTGAGTTATGTGTCTAATCATAACCCTTAAATTGTTATTTGTATATCGTCACTAAGATATACAGAGAATAAACATTTACAATACTTTATGGCATTAATACAAATTTTAAATTGCTCTTCAGAAAAATTATCACTTCTGTACTTACGCACGATTGTATTCTAGATTCTAGACCATCGAAATAATGACGATCTATTGTTCTCTTGATTTGTAAAAGAAGAAAAAACTAACATACACCTTTTGCATGTATAATATCAATATGCATAAGTACTTATACATGAAGATACTAGGAAAAATACTAAATAATTTGTAGAATCGTCATAAATAACAAAAATAAGTCCGCGGTTGATTAAACCATTTGTATTCTTTTTGGTGTACGCTGGTTACGTACGAAGAGATCAAAAGATTTCTCCCATCCCTTACGATTTGATCGTTTATTATACCCAAAAAAAACCTTTCTGCTTTATCTTAATTTGTTCACGACACTCAGCTTTGATGAAAAGAAGCAAGTAAGAGTCTTAGTGGTAAATCTGCAGTATCTTTAGATACTGTTGTATTATTTTTTCAGAATCATATATACATTAAGCTGGGATAATCCTCGGTACCTTAGTATTATCACGACATAGGTGAGGACTTATCTATGAGACGTGGCTGTGTGACGGGTCAAGATGGTCGAATGACGTCGGCACGGAAGGTTCGAACTCAATTTGAGTTGTGACTCAGAGGAAAAAGAAGATTTAGTGTATACAGAGATTAGTCTAAATATTCTTTCTATCCCTTGTATTCATCATCATCATTATCATCATTCTGTTAAAATTCACAGCTAGACAAATTTATTGTAATGTAATTATATGTTATATGCTTCAACTAAGCAATGGATACTAGGGTAATGAAAGCCAGTATTGTTATGAGGTATTATAAATTTACATTATATTCTACGATCGCAAAGACTCATAGCAAGCATGAGCAATATGGTTATGCCTGAAGACCTATGTCCGTCTGTGAACATTGAAGAAAGGAAAACAAAAGTATACGATGTCAATTTTTGGCCAGTGCTGTTAATGCAAAGATCAATTTAATCGTATAACGTATACTCTGTTATCCATGCCGGGATAATTTATTTCGGGTTATAATGATACATTAGATACGAGCAATGCTAGAGCAAAGGTAACGGATATTGTTAATTACTGGATATAACAAATTCTAGGCACATTTCATTATTTTATATTATTATAAAATACTAATAGCCACTTGCAGCTTCGTTGCATAGTATTTTAATAAAAATTATCCCATGTCTTATAGAAAATCGTCCTCTTATTACGTATGAAATTTCATCAAAATTTGGTGTGATTGTGTCACAGTCAAAACAATGAAACATTTTTTTGACTGTGACACAATCACCTTTATAACATAATATTATTGAACATAAGTGAAAAACTTATGTTTGTAAGTACATATAGCTATAAAATAGTCATGATTTGTAAATATAATTCGTGTCCTCGGTAAATTTGTTACAAGCTTACAGCGAAAGGAATTACTTCTATAAAAACACAAATAAAAACATAAATCCGAGGAACCCTATCCAGCAGCGCTGTCACGACTAAACGTACTTGAAGAACTTTACCGTTTACGTTTATAATTTGTATCAAAACACGTACTCGTATATTGCTCCAAGCAGATTCTCGGGGACCTAAAATGTATATCATGAATTTTTTTAGATTTCGATAAGAGGAAAATTGAAGGTATCAAAACCATATATAATAAAATTTAATCGTCACCATAAGGCATTAATTTGACAAAAGCTGTAATTTTCATCTCAAAAGCCCAGTAAGAACATGGATAAGAATATGGTGTACAGTTTTATATTGAAATAAGTTATATACTAACCATTTCTCTGAACCTTCCTTCATTACTCGTAATTGATTATGAGTCAAAGTATGCTATTACCAAACTGGCTATGGTTTGTAGGATTACCGTCTGACGTCATCTCCATAATCCCCACAATCTCTGTGTCGACTATTGTCATTCCGACATCAATGGGGACTCACACATTTAGGTGCATTCCAAAACATGGAAGAGATTTGGTCTAAACTAGGTATTGTAACAGGTGACTCGTCTAAAATTCAGCTGTGGTAAGCGCTGCTGAACTCTGTTCTGTTCGAATACCGATCACCGATTACGCTACGACCTTTACAGCCAAAGTATACTTCGATTTTAAGAATTATTGTAGATTTTAAGGTACGATTAAAACATCTAAGTATTTTAATTAGTCTTCTTTGATGACAATGTTTACTTATTACTTCCTGAAATTTATAGGAATTTAATTTTGTGTTTAAATTCATTTTATTTCAAGTGAAATGATATTTTGAATGCTTTTTGAAAGAAGGGTCTCGAAATTCGGTCTTTGTGTCATAAGAAAGACAATTTGGGGAATTGAGAACTTGTAATTATTATTAAGATATACGTTTAAAAAAATGTTTCTGCCGTTATAGCTGTATGTGAATTTCTAAAACAGAGTTCGTGGTTGAGCGGGATTTGTATTTAGAAATTATTATTTACTAAACTAACATTCAAATATGGTTTGTTATCTTCGAGACTGTAATTAAACTAAATAAGTCAAATTTGTACATTGAATATTTTTCGAAAATTTTCATTGTGAAATAATACTTCCTTATCGACATTTTTTAATTTTTGTCCTTGTCTAGCTGTCCCTTTGAAATAAGATTACACAACTACTGGTTGAATTTTGTTGGAATTTCGAGTACTTATTTCTTATTGTCTGGATTAGGATTTAGAATATGTTTTATTGTAGTCGGTTAAAAGAAAGAGAAGTTATTATGTAGTATTTTTTTGTTCACTATGAAACCAAGGATCTCTGGGAAGGTTTCTGAGTTGGTAATGGTAATGAGCAGGTGTAGCCGTGGGCAATAGCTAGTACTAAATAAATTGTGTCCGTCATAACGTTACATTGTTTCATTTGTTTTCATAATTTAATCAGGGTTAAAAGAATTAAGATTAGTTTATTGACACCTTAGTTGCGAAGTTCACATAAATATTTCTTAATAGGCAATTCTGATTTATTGATAATAAGTCTTTGTCCTCTGACACATGATAAAAATGACACGATTCACATATTTCACTCGATTATTGCACTCGAAGTTGGATATTTTATCGAAAAATGTTCAGCATTTCTGCTTTTAATTATAAACTCTGTGGTAATGACTGCATCATGTGTACAATTAAAAATTAATAGTTTTCATAAATCAATTATAATGTTTACTGAGACGTTCGGTCTCCAGGCATATAGGAATCAGCCTATAATACAACTATCAGATACAGTTAATTATTAATTATGGCTTGTATGTATACTTTATCTTACATTTATAATAATTATATTAATGAATCCGGTTACAAACTACCTATCTACGAGTAATTCTAACCCATACAACGTATGTTGTGCAATAAAATCTGTATGAGTAAAATGTAAAAGTTTTTACTTAAATACGAGGGGCGTCCAATAAAAAGTGAGAATGAGTATGTTGCCGCTAACTTTTATTCAATGTTATTTTATTTTTCGATATAGTCGCCTTTTAGCGTAATACACTTGGAATATCTTTTTTCTAGGCCTAAAATTGCTTTCATAAAAACTCTTCATCCTGCCCACGTAAAAATTCATGTACTGCAGAGTATTCATATTCATGTACTTATATTATTATTATATTCATGTACTGTAGAGAACGACTACTGCTTCATCATCTTCGATTTTTTCTCCTCTCAGATACTCCTTCAATCTTGGAAATAGATAGAAATCACTAGGGGCAAGGTCGGATGAATATGGAGAATGCTCAAGCATTTCGAAACCAACATCTCGGATTGCAGCCATCGCAACGGCGAACCTGTGAGTCGGGCCGTTATCCTGATGGAACAAAATAGTTGTTGCTAGTTTGCCTCGTCGTTTCTCGCGGATTTCGAGATATTCAATCATGGTCACCCCTTTACTATCCCAGAAAAGAGAAATCTGGAAGGACTCGCCTTAAATTTCTTAGGGGTTGGAGATGATGATCACGTTTTGTCCGTGATTATGAATCGAGTAAAAAAAGGTCAAGACCTAGCGTTCGGATACTTTTTCCATCCTCAAGCATTCGTGTAATATTCTACGTACACTACCAATCGAAATCCTTGTTTCCTCAGCAATAAAACATACCATGACACGACGATCTCCTGAAACAATTTTTTTAACTTTTTTAACCATTTCGTCGGTCATTATCGTCGTAGGGCGACCTGAGCGATGGTCATCTTTGGTGGATGTTCTTCCACGTTTAAACTTTGCACACCAACGTGCGATTGTGGAATACGGGGGAGCATTATCTATTAAAGTAGACCGTATGTCTTTATTAACTTGTTCTGTAGTAAAATTTTTCAAGCACAGATACTTAATAACCGCGCGCAATTCAATTGTGTCCATTTTCAACAACACGCAACAACAGATTGCAAACAAAAGTCTTCCATTTTCAAAAAAACAAAGGATATATAATAATTTCTTTTTTTTTAGCTAATCAATAATAATGCAGCTTTATCAGCCAGTATTTACTTTTTTTGGATCCAAAAAGTTTTCATTAATTATTGAAAGCCCCTAATTAAATTATGATAACAAATGAGTATGGACTGCTTCAGATAAGTTACATGATACAGAAAGCGTAACTCCACTCACCGATCTCAGTATCCTCATGTACGTGACGTAGAGCTCCTGCATTCTATTCAAGGTCGATCAGCATTTGTTACTGCATAAAATAACCAGTCAGCATCCCCTGTCCATATTCGTCCCCGCTATAGGGGCACAACCCTTCCCTTTATCAAGAGGGGTTTTAGGCCTAGTGCGGGTTGGTAGACTTGACATACCCATGCGTNTGCTTCAGATAAGTTACATGATACAGAAAGCGTAACTCCACTCACCGATCTCAGTATCCTCATGTACGTGATGTAGAGCTCCTGCATTCTATTCAAGGTCGATCAGCATTTGTTACTGCATAAAATAACCAGTCAGCATCCCCTGTCCATATTCGTCCCCGCTATAGGGGCACAACCCTTCCCTTTATCAAGAGGGGTTTTAGGCCTAGTGCGGGTTGGTAGACTTGACATACCCATGCGGGCATGCAGGTTTCCTCACAGTTTTCCTTCTCCGTTGAGTACATTGGTGTCTACAATGTAAATCGTACACGAATTAGAAATAACTTAACGGTACGTGACCGGAATCGAATCCGCGGTCTTTCGATCGTGAATCGTATCTATAACTACTACTCCACCAATGTACAAATAATGTACAATGAAAAATCAGTATGTCACCGATATCATTAACCTTTCGAGACGGATGTTTTTAACGCATTGAATGCCACGAAATATTTGACGATAGCGGTCTACACAGCCAATTATCGATGTATTAGATGTATTAGTCAATCGTGTCACTTATTAAAAAAATTAATAATAGTAAAAATAATAGTTTCCTCGTAAATATAGCATATAAAAATGGCAAGAAATGAAGGGATAATTCGAAGTCGGCATCCTTGGCAAGAACACAACCTACGAGATATCTCGTAGTTGGCAGTCAATGTGTTAAAGAAAGTAAAAGACGTTACATCTGTACTAATATAATAAACAGGTAAAATTTGTTTGTAAGTTTGTATGAAGGGAAATCTTCGGAACTAATTATGCAATTCTTCCAAATATCTTTTGACTGGTAGAAAGCTACATTATTTCTGAGTGCTATAGGCTATGAATTAAATTTATATAATGCATATTAGCCGAGCCATCACAATGTTTGTCTAGCAAGTCGGAAGCAATATGATTACGAAGAAATTATGGCGTACGCCCGGGAGGGTTTTCGAGTAGACAGAAAGTACGTGAGCGGAGAAGCGGACAGTAACTAATTTCTAATTCTTCAGGTGATGAATTTATTCATTATAATGGCGTAAAAGTGAAATAAATTATTTTGTTATATCAGTGTAAATTTACAGCTTCGGACATATTTGTATGTCCCACTCGACCCGCGTATTGGTACATATATGTCTCATTAGTATTATAAATGTAACAATAGAGGACCTTTCGTAATGAAGCAGTGTGCAAGACATTTCAGTAAATTGATACTATTATCTACGATTAAACTGGACTGCGATATATGTGTCCCAAAAGTGTCGAAAGGGATAAGCTATGATTATTTTATATACTAACACGTAATAAAAATAATCAGTAAACACTAAGTGTAGGGTGAGACCAATATAAACTCATTTAAGACAACAAAGGCCGCCCAACCCCCGCTAATGAAGAAGGACGTCTGGTTTAATTACCTTTTATAATTTTTCTTTTAAACGGGCCAACGTATAAATTAATTTTCTTTCAGTGGCCCGTCCGTGAGCACCATTATGTAGAACTAAGTGAAGTGCCCTTTGTCTGATATAACCTCCCCAGCTTGTTGGGAAGTCTTTACAATCTCACTAACAAGCCCAATTTACGATGAGAACACTATTTCAAGCTTTTACGTTCATACATACACTTACGCCGGTATCCCATAAGGGTAGACAGAGACCACAGTTCTCTCTCGCCTCATTCATACATCTTTTTTTACACTCGTCGATTAAGGGTGCTACGAATTTTACCTTTTAGAAATAAGTTTATGCTTTT
>WUAW01014242.1:10609-23819 GCA_017165845.1 Thaumetopoea pityocampa | reverse complement strand
ATCTACAATTTAACATTGAATATTACGAAATTAGGGGGGTGGTCTATACTTTTGTCGCGGAGTGTATGGCCTATCATACAACTAGATCCCGCACCCAGAAATTACGCAAAGCTTGCTCGAAACTAATTTATTTTTACACAGGTGACAGTGTGGGGAGATTATGGACGAATAGAGGGTAAAAAAGTGTTCATGGGAGTGGCGCAGATCATGCTCGATGACCTTAACCTTTCGAATATCGTCATCGGATGGTATAAGCTGTTTGGAACCACGTCCTTGGTGAGCTGGTTTATCATTGAATAAACTCATGTGTACACTTTGTACCAGATATTGTACGACTTTTATATCAAATATGTAATTCCATCAGCTTGCAGCAGTGTACAGCACAAATAAGCGTCTCAGTGGACCGACTCACTGCTAGATATTAAGAATTACAAAACTTGTAGTGTATGTGTAATATTAAAAAAAAATCAGTTTCAGAATGGTTTTTGTGATTATATATTTGAATCCACGAATGTATCGTAAAAAAATGTTATCTGTCAGTCTGTACGAACATTTTTAATGCCAAAACTTTTAAAACCAGTAACACAAAATGTATATGTGCTGTACATAGTGGCCCTTGAAAGGATTATTTGCCTCAAACTGAAAGAGGTAAGCCGTCGGCAGGATATAGTCGAAATGCACAGACCGCGCCTTAGGTATGCGAGTAGCGCGACAGAGAGACGCAAACGACGCGACCAATCATAGCGTAAATCTTGTAATATCGCGATCAATTTCTCGCTTGTCTTGCCCTTCGCATATCTTTAACCTAAGCAGCAGTGATCCATTTAAGTTAGATTATTAGTAAGTTTTGTGTAGTAATAAAAAATTAAATTCTATATTTTCTTTTCAGTAACCAAGGTGTCAGTCCGTCTCCTGATGTCTGGGAAGACGAATATCATAATAACAATTATAACTTGTCCAAATGATACATTTAGTGATACCGCTTTAATATTATAAAACGCAAGTAATCTTTAACATAGGACATTTTCTATAAAACGAAAGATATAAATAAAATATTATTTTCTTTTGGAACGCCTACCGGAGTTTTGAATAGATAGCATTTTATAGCAATGAATCAAAATGTATAGTGTACTCTATAATGTAATTAAAAGCCAAATGAAATATTTGTATATTTTTTACCTTAAGAGGCAATCGCGTCATTTAGATTTAATATGTAGAACAATTTTTGAAAAACGGTAGCAATCATAATCTCGTTTCGTCATGCGCTCACAATAAGGAAAAATGGTATGGTAAATGGTATGGTAAATGGTATGGTAAATTTTGTTTCATAACTAGAGCGTTTTTACGTATGTCAATAACGACACTGATTCAAAACCGTTTACAATACTGATCTAATACTGACTGATGACAACACCAGCTCCATACTGATAACGACACCGACCTCATACCAGTAACGACACCGACAAGATAGAACTTATAACGGCAGCCTAACCTAAGCGAAATGTTAAATACAAGTAGTGTTTGTACCATGACTTGTTCTCAAGAGTTAATGTATAAAATTTTAGTCTTCCCACTTGAAGCCCTATAGAGAATTTTCATACATCAAAAGTAACGTCGATCGACATAAATTCATGATGGAGACACATCGCCAATATATTCGATGGACTTCAATCGTCGTACGTAAATGTTAAGATCTAACTAATCAGTGTTTGAATAACCAATCATATGCAACAATCCTCAAGAAATGTAAAAAAAAGGATGAGCGGTCATTCAAATAACGAAAGATATAAAAGATTTTTATTAAAATTTCGGTACATCCTTCAATACGACCTGAAAGAGATTACATTATTATTTCGCTTACTCCGTGGGCCCAATTTAGTAATATATCTGTTGATATCGTGTCGGTATCGTTACTGGAAATGTGAAAACTCCCGCAGTTGTTTAATAAACAATTTAAGATATAACAGAAAAGGGACATTTAAATAAATAAAGCTTTAAATTTTCATATTTTTATTATATAGAATAGATATATTCAAAACAAGTCAATTGTGTGTAATTTCATCTTTCATCTTACATATCAGTCAATATCCACCGTTTGATAACAACGGCGGAATTATTCGATAAAAAATAGATTTTTTGTTAATTATATTCAAAAAATCGTTGAGAGCTGTTAAAAAAACGTTTATGGGTCCGGCGACAATTTATCTAAACATGTCTTCCAGAATAACCGTAATGTAAACAAAATAAATTTCAAATAAAACATACATATTTCAATATTATTGAACTATTATATATCTCCGAATCGGGCAATGACTATCAAGGTTCCAATGTAGTTATTCTTTGAAATAATTGTTTCTTTTTTAATTATAAACTAATAATTTTGAAAAAATAAACCCATTAGAACCTAAATAAACATTATCCGATACCGATACTTATATAAAAATATCAAGATATGCTTTAGTTGTTACCACACCAGGCTCGCGTGGTAGACCACAGCCTAATCTCATTCCTGATGAGGGAAGGGCCGCGCCCCTGAAGTGGACACGACCGTGAACTGGGGATGACGGATGATATTTTAATTAAAAGGTTTTGGTGTTGGAATTGTACTGGAAATGCGGTTACCGCCGGACCCATTAAGTGCATTTAGACACGCCTGGAATATACCCTCCGCTTTTCCTTTGAGTGCGTCTTAGCACAAGTAAACTGTAGTAAAATTGAACGCAATTTTTATAGAAAATGATTTAGTATCGCGATTTATTGGGTCCCATTTTAAACTACGCACTTAATTACGAGGACATCCGTTTAACACGCAGTTACGATTCAGTATCGCTTTTGCCGTGATGCATTCGCTATGCAAAATGACAAAATAGAGTGTTGCACTAAAGATTACGTTCGAATCGAACGTAATCGAACGGTTGATGAAGGCGCGCGTTCACATATGCACTAGTAATATTGAATCGATGCAGGCAATCAAGGTTTGTATTAATATAGTACATAAATAAATTCCATATCGATGCATCGATTTAACCTGAACCGCGCATTCGCATCGATACTGAATCGATATGATACCACTGCATCAATGCAGCTTCGCCTTATATTAATGTACAAGTGATTCGGGATCGATACGGTGCTACTTACTGTTTCGACCTAACCTGCGGTTAGTGTTGGGTGTGTGCAACGACGCCATTTAAGGTAATGTGAGGCCCACAGACATATGGCCTATACTGATGTGTAATTGTCGATATTAAAAAAAATTCATGATAATCGATTTCATACCTGTAATTTATACTTGTGTAAGTTAAATTAAGCGGATTAAAAAAAGTGTGATAATAGTTCTTTGTAATTTGTTTACATCAGTAATACTCTGGTGTAGCCCGGCCTTAACCTTAACATATGTACCTAACCTATAAACAAATCGTGCTTAACAATGTATAGTACTTATTAAACTAACATACTTATCTATATGTAAACTTATATTTCAAGGAATCAACACTTAGTGCAATATCTGTTTAGGTTGTTTTGAAGGGGAGGCACCCGGTAACCGACTCTCCCCCGCTCTCTTCACTCCAGTTGATTTAATATCTGAAAATAAAAAAATATATATAAAAAACATAATTACGATACTAAAACTATATTTATAAGTGTTGTAAGTAGCAAAATATAGTAACGTTACGAAACTAAGGCATAGCGGTGGTGCCTGTTCACTCCCTGAGCTTCACTTATGGTAATTTGATAAAAAATCGTGGTATAGTGAGACAGAAGTTATGTAAATAAAATTAAATAATATAAGCCTCTCCAAAACCCTATGTAATCCTCCTAAATCCTAGGAAGCGATCTTACGGGTAAGTGGAACTATGCTGGCAACAAAGGTATGTGTGTGATAATACTGAATCATTTTTTATTAATTCGTTTTATGGCCCTGGATACATTGGGTTGTCTTTTAATAGTTATATTGTCATAACTTACAGCTATGCGTATTGAAAATCTATAAAGACCATTGATGATTGCTGCTGGATATACATCTACACCATAAACATAGTTATTTCCATTTATGTACGGCAGATGTCCTGGAAATCGGAGTCCATTGTATGCATTGGACTGCGAAACGAATATATAATAGGAGAATGCCAATTAGATGGTTCTCGCATTACCAAAGAAAGGAATGTGATGATAATAGTCAATGTGATCACATATCCATGAGAAAATTTAAAAATAGTTTACACCTCTCAATCTTTCAAAAAGTATGTTGAATAGTGGGTCCCGGCTGGTGTCTCAAAAACACTTGTGGTCGCAGGGATTATGTGGACTTACAGAGACGACATCAAACAGCAGTCAATTAGCTAAACCTGAACCACGGCCACATCGCCTGCAATAACAGCAGTCTCATTTCGGAATACCGTTAGGCAAAAAAGATCCCGCAAAACGTAACAGTTTTATTTTTTAAATATGATAAGTAGTTTTTTGAATTTGTATTAAAGTATATAAGTGTGGGCAGGGTAAACGCTGTATCCAATGTGAGGTGGTGCATTACCTTGCAGCCACCTGACTTGTGTGGCCGGCCCGTAGCCTTTTTCGTTGCGTGCGGCGATGCGGAATATGATGGCCGGCTTGGTGGAGGAGTCCACGTGCGCCGCGCTCAGCGACGAGTGGGCCACCACGCACGTGTTGGCCTTGCCGCAGTACACGCGCACGAACGCCAGCTGCGACTTGGACTGCTCCTGCGCAATAACACATATTAGATATTAGGAGAACAGGCCTTTTAATGAAAACAGGGCTCAATTAGGAACACAACAAAACATAGTTGGTATCACTGAGCTATATCAAACGGAAATAGGGGTTGGTCACAAGTCAATGCTAAATTGTTTTGTAAAATCCAACTAAAATATTTATTCATTCTAAGAGCAATCAACACTTTCTATCCTCAGTTGAAACAAAATTTAATTTTTAATATCAAATAAATTTATTTGTCAGCTATTTTTCGGTTTTCTTTTTTTTTCAATTAACCAATTAAGTTATGGTGTAATATACTGTATATAATTTTACACTGTAGTTTATACATCTCAACACAAAGGTTTAAGCGCCTTAGCGCTCTGTTGGCTCCGCTACGGAGCCGAACGTTTTTAGCATGATTACGCTTAAAACGCTACGTTGTCGTCGGCGTTGGCAATTGTTACCTGTAGTTAAAACGTGCTAGGTCTGTACCATTATGATTAAACAATTTTTTCACCTTTTCTGTAGTTATATGGAGATAAATACGATGCTCTTAGCTTGGAAGGATAAGAGGATAGTATCGTTATCGAGCAACTGGCATAATGCTGAAATGATAACTACTAGAATATTTATATGAGGCGGGACAAACAAAGTAACTGAAAAGCCTAGTTTTCGGATATACAAAGTCGACGGGTGGAGTTGATCGGGCTGATCAATATGCCTCTAGTTATTGCTTTTTGAGGAAATCACTTAAGTGCTGGCGAAAACTGTTTTTTTTTCTGGGGAATGGAGATATCAATAATTAATTCATAC
Organism: Thaumetopoea pityocampa; assembly: GCA_017165845.1. NCBI lineage: Eukaryota > Metazoa > Arthropoda > Insecta > Lepidoptera > Notodontidae > Thaumetopoea > Thaumetopoea pityocampa. The sequence goes on along the minus strand of WUAW01014242.1, from coordinate 18,296 downwards.
ATTCTCTATAAAACTGTACAGCGTAATACAAATGAGAAAACATTGACGCATTTACAGTACAGAAAAATTTTAGTTGATCAACTTGTAGGGACTTTTCATGACGATCGAACAAGAGTTTCTAGATCCATTTCTAAAATCAAGTTAAACAGAAAACTTCACATGCTGAGAAAAGATGCAAAAAGGGAGTGCGTCGTGTGCTCTAAAAGGAGACAAATAGATGGCAGACGTCACACAAGTCATTACTGCGACACTTGCCCAAGTAAACCCAGAATGCACATGGGAGATTGTTTCCAAATATATCACGCCATGGTAAATTACAAAATGTAAAATCTATCTTTTATTTACATAAGGACATGTAATTTTTTCCGCTCAAAATAAGACTTCCTTTATCTCGGGCACTCTGCTCCAAAAATGTGCCGGAGTTGCTGGTAGGCAGTACTCGAGAAACTGATGGAACGCTAAGAGTTAATATCTTAACTGTATGTAATCCAATCTGTGTTTAATGAAACCAAATAAGAAAAACATCACAAGTTTTAGAAAATCAAATATTTACCTTTGTCTGTGAATTAGACCGAACTGCCAGATATACAGAGTACTCAAATATGCCTTCAGCAGCAACTTGCGGCGGCTCCCATGATAGGTGCGCGCCCTCCACAGACTTAGATATTTTGATAGCTGACGGTGCTCCAGGAAAACCAGGTAAACATGTCTTAAATGCAGATTCCTGAAACAAAACTATTAGTGTACAATATCCGTTTAAAAGATTTAAGGATATTTCAGTTCTTTCTATTACTTTAAGATAAAAGAGAACATACTGTTTACTTTAGTTTCCTGCTCAGATATTCGCTCAACTTCGCATTCAGGCGCATTTGTCTTTATTGTTTGCATTAAAAGTTATGAAAATTTTATGTGGTAACTAACTACATTTAGATTGAATAGTTAGTCACCAATCTGGTGTCATTATCTAAATCGCCCGAGGGTCGATGGTGAGTTGAACAAGTCCTACCTCGCAGTAGAAAACATGACTCCTGTTATATATATTCTAGGCTCATTTCACCTAGCCTGTGTTACACATATAATCCATTCACATCAGCATAGGCCGTAAATAATATTCCAAACAATTATATCATTTTACTTATGGTACTTATTTACCTGTCAATATTTTTATTTGAAAATTAAGATCTACTTATGTTTATTTACAATGTTTTTTATATAAAATTTTATAAGAAGAATTTACAGCAAATGGGTTTTATCATCGAAAATCCATTTACCAAAATATTTTGAAAATTAGGTTCTATGTTATTACGTGATGTTTCATTGAATTTTGTAATAATTATTTTATAGAATGACCTATATATAATATGGCTGTACTGATTTAAATGTATTCTAACACCTGTAATTACCTATGTTCGCAATAAAGGACATATGAATGAATGAATAAACGAACAAAAATACTACTGCTATGACATAGTAATAAGTATTAAATGGTCTAAAATTCCAATGTTCCCTTAAAGTAAAGCGATTAATGAATGACCATCTATTCCAAAACCTTTTACAAGTACAGGGGCTGCAGTGGTCCGAGGCATCAGGTGGGTTACACGCCCATTTGATATATGTAAGACATAAAAAAGCTAGGAAATAAGAACTCACCTCACTGAAATCGCCGCGGCCGCACGAGTTGATCGCAGCAATCCTGAATTTATACGCTGTACCATGTTCCAGAGGCGTCGTCGCCAAACTGGACAAATCCGGCAAGTTTTCCAACGACAAGTTAGACAGATCGACATTGGGATCCGAAATATAATTTTGTACCTGAAAATAACAGTGTCAGATGACTAACTGAAACCAAATCAACAAGAGTAAGCCAACGATATCAAATAGACAGGTCAACTTAAACATTATAATTATAGGTACAACCATCTGGGAAGAAATGGAATGTAACAAGTAAATGTGTATTAATTTTTCTTATGTATTAATTTTTTGGCATAACTCAACTAGAATGTACGATAAAGAGAATGTAATAAAAATCAAAAGTAATTTTTACCGTATACGATGTTCCTTTCACAATGCCGACTGTGAACCACGCGTCCTCGTCGTGTTGTTTTGTCTCTTCAGGCTCAGCCTGCGATTTAAGAAACAACGTCTATCATATATCTTAAAACAATACAAATATCATCTATCCTAAAACAATATCATATCTTTAGAAGAAAACTCATCATAACACTTCCTCAGCACCAGCTAACTAGAAAAATTCTTATTATTCACATAATACGCGCTCGTTGCGGGAATGTAAACCTAACCGTAAGAACCTATAAACCTATTTTAACCGTAAGAACCTCATTTGTGCGCTACGAAACGTCGGTACATCCTACTCTTTTTCTAAATAATTATTATAGTACACAGACAACAAATCAAGGCACGATGTGACGCCATCCAAAACGATAAGACATTTTTGATTCTCGATGCTAAATTAAACTCATGTTTGGACTTCAACTTTTGTATTCCAAGATCACCCTTAAGCAAAATAATGAAATCATATCATTTCCGATACAGAAATGTCTATACCGAATGAAGAGCTTCCGGTGACTTGCCACGCGCATCCGTTCCAATTTTAATTAACGAGTTATAAAATAACGAATAGAATAACGATCTGAAAATAATCGTTAACGTACTGTTTCCATATTTGGAGCATTCATAGCTACCGACGGGTGCAGCTGTGATACCTGCTCGTGCTGGTGGTGCAACGCCGCGCTGGCGAGCGTGGCGAGTGCGTGTGCTGCGTCGGCGGGCGGCAGGGGCGGCGCGCCGTTGGCCGCGCCCGTGCCTACCCCCGCGCTCGCACCTGAGCTACTAACGGCGCCCTCGCTCTCTGCACCGACCGCAGCTTCCGTGCCGCTCGCACCCGACGAAGAAACGCCAGCACTGCCTTCCTCGCCTTACAATCAACAATAACAATGGGCAGTCACTTTGCATGTACATTCAGTGTAGTATGTATTCGGAAAATTGTAATAAAACAAAAATCATTCGTCAAAATTTATTTTATCGTCTTCAAAGTTTTATACCCAAAATATCAGTTCGAATTTTATGACTAAAAAGATCTGTTCACCTTTTGTAATAACTCCCTAATCATACGACGACTTTCGAATACCAACTTCTGGATTCTGTCAATGTTTTCTTCGTCGAAGGTTGAGCAGAACGAGGCAAATCAATTACCGATTCTTACAAATTAATTTTCTCTTTTGAATGCCATACATATGCTTATATTTTTCTCATAAACGATTCACCTTCTGCAATATTTTTAGCGACTCGCCACACGGAATTTCGTTTGAATCATAAACTTAGGCGAACTTTTGCTTGTTCTTATTCTTTTTGTAATAATTTTGTAACTTGTTCAAATATTTTTGTATTGCAAAAATCGCAGAGTACAAAATGATTAACGAAAATGCAGCTTTAAACAAATTAAGTCAGGGATCCCGCTCAAATTTCATGCGTTAACTCCGAACAGTGCTACTAACCTAAAAACTAAACGGTATCTTAAACGCGCGTCTTTTTAATGATACATTCCGGGTACTTTTTACACAGAGTAAGATATAAAGACATCGATCTCTTCCATTTAAAGAGAAATTTGATATTATCTTCAAGCATGACAAAATAACTTGAAACTATACATCTTGGATCAAAAAAATAGCGTCCAAACTGCACATCTCAAAATGGTACGTAGCATTTAAATGCGCAAATAATTTTATAAATTTATGCCAAGTAGCGTTTTAAAGCAAGAAATTGGCTTAAAGGACAATACCAGATCAAAAGTAGTGAGGCAATGAAAAATTATATAAAAAATAATTTTGTGGCATTAAAATACATATGAAATAGATTATATTACCTGGCAATTGGGTAGGAGAGAGCTGTGCAGATCCATTAGAGGCCATTGTCAGCCGTGGCAATGATTCGCTAGCTGTTGGTATTGTGTCAGCGGCGCCATCCATTTCTGATGTATCCGCATCGCTAAATCTATATCAAGGAAAATTATCCCAACGATGAAACACTAATAATAACTGAAATCTATTTAAAACAGAAAATAAATACACTCATCCCTCGATTTGCATGGTAGATACGTTCTTGGAAAAGTCGTGCAAAACGAAACCGTATAAAACGATACACAAGAGTTCATACAAAGTAGACGGATATGTTCAATTAACCTGAAAACCGTATAAATCGATCTAAAGAAGACAGAAAAGTCGAAGATATGTTCATTATGATCGTGTAAAATGAGATAAGGATCGAAGAATAAAAGGGTTAATGATTCAATCAATTTGAATTCAATTCATTTTTGAAAATTAGAACTTAAACTTAATTAACAATATTCCTTTCAAATAAAAACAAAAATCGTAAAAAAAATACAAATAAAAACAATAAAAGAATTAAAACATAAATAACCTTCATAACAACTACTATAGCATTATTACGAAATAAATTTTTAAAATTAACAAACAACCTTTTTTCACCTGTTATTAGAATTCAATCAAAACAATGATTTGAAGTTTCTTCTTCTTTATCTTCACGCACAATGCCACCACGTTAATATTGGCGATTGAAGTTTGGAAAAGGGTGCGTTTGGTAACTTTGAACGAGCTCTTAAAAGACTACGTTCATCAATATGGTACTGATAAATAGCATAATGCAAAACTATCAGAATAAGATCAAAAAAATAAATTATTGTGATTTAAAAACCGTGTAAAAGCGAAATCGTGTAATTCGAGTACCGTGCAAATCGAGGGACTGTTGTGTAAGGAAAATGTGCACCCTTTTTACAGATAAAAGAATATTCCTTATTTGAGAGACATGATGTATACCAAAAATGATTTTTTATAATAACCTATCAAATATTTACTCATTCGTGTGTCACATAAAACCTTTCATCCCACTAGCGAGAAAACATAATATGTAAGAAATGATATTTTCAAACGAATTAAATCTTAAAAATTCAAATTAATCAAAAATTCAATAGTTTTAATAGAAATAATACAGCATAGATATATTGTAAATTGTCAGTCGAAGTATGTACCATTGTAATCGATGCACTTCTGCCATTTTATTGGAAGTATATTGTTTCTTGTTTTTACCAAAGTAAAAACAAGAATCAGTTAGTTCTTTGAAAGAGATTTTAACTGCGTTTCCGATTATCATACAACCGAAATGATGATACAATACAAAATTCCCTCATTATTGTGCCAATTGAGTAACGGACCACTAGTCAGTCTACCACCCGTCAAAATTAAATATGAATTTTATACTATTGCGGGCCACGATTAGAATAGATGTATACTATGTTGTAGGTTAAATAATCACGGACCCATCACTGCTTTAACATATAAGGACCACAACACATTATAATTAAGATAATATAATATTTCATACCAGCTTTTGTCCGCGGCTCCGCCCGCGTGAATGTCGGTTTTCCGCAACATGGGAAATCCCGACACAATCATAGATTTATGTAAAAGTCTATAAACCACTTTTACTTGACCTCTCGTACCTAAGCAGCTGCTACTAAAACAAGGATCAAGCTGTATCTTCAATTCTACTGGACCGATTTTGATGAAACATGCCGCATTAATTAGATAAAAATAGTATCTTTAAGACTGTGTAAGTAATAGTTTAATCAAAATCTACACGCTGGTTTTTGCGTGTAGCCCGAACAAACAAATAAACAAACATCGACAGATTCGGTTTTAGAAGCCCTGAATTAGTATTAGATTTATGAGATTATATTATTAGATCTGAGTAGTTCGTTCTTAAATATCTTTTATTTTTAAAAATTTGACATTTAACAATTTTATAATAGTATATATAGATAACAAATAGTGCTGAATTAACCATTAAAGAGGGGGTAGCTCAACAATTGGCATTTACGGTGTTTGTTGGGTTTAGCAACATTTACCACGTGGCAAAATTTTAGATGGATTGCCCATTTTAATATCTAATCAAAACATCCAACAGTGTGCCCTGGTTAATTTCTGAACGACTAGTCATTGTTGACATTGTGAGGGCTAAGAGATGACGCCAGGCGACAGTCGATCAACAGAACCCACTATGGTCATATCTCTTATAAATAAACAGCAGCAAACCTCAATCAATGCAAAATAATGTTAGGGTAAAGAAAAACTGACTCATTGGGCTGTTGTTGCTGCGGCGTGGGAGAGCACGAATCTAACACTGCAGGCCCGTTGGCTGTCGACGATATTAATGCTGTCTCTGTCTGTCCACTGCTAGTAATATCAGCACCGCCTTCAGCTGTGCTCGAACTGAAAACAAATCACTATTTACTTTCACACAAAAAAGAATTAGCCAAATAGGTACAGCCGCTTTGAAGTGATGAGGGGACAAACATTTGTGGATTTTTATTAATATAGATTATATTTTTTGAAGGCATTTTTGATATGTACGACGCCAGATATCCCAGACATTTACTTCAGCATCGTGCAACTTTTATGAAAAAATAACAATTGGTATATTTTGGGATTTTTTTGATTCCAATCACTATTTTTAAACACGATTTTTTAAGCATGTTTATCTAAATAAGTTTCTAAAAACCAAAACAAATTTTAAACTTTCTTAAAAAATAATATACGAAATGTCATTTTGGACTGTGGAAATAAAAAAAGTACTATAAATATAATACTATATGAGTGTATACGTACGTAGTCGGTCCCACAATGAACTGGCCTGATACAGTTTTACGCGACTTGCCGATACACGTTATGTTGCATCGAATAGTACATTTATCGTATAGTATCGTGTATTCGTGTAGTTTAGCAGTGGTTTGAGCAACAAGAGTAGCGTATTTCTTCAAAATGTCGAAAATCGAGTACCGAAGCGTCATAAAGTTTCTGTTTAAAGACTTATCCCCACCCAAATAAAACAACAATTAAATGGTGTGTTTAAGGAGTCTGCCCGCTCTTATAGCACAGTGAAAAATTGTATGAAAGAGTTTCGCCCCAGAAGAGAAACTTTCGAAGACATCGGCCATGACGGTCGACCCGTAGAAGTGCTCATTCCCGAAACTATTACTCTAATCGAAGAGGAGGTTTTAAATGACCGCCGTTTGAAGATTAGAGAAGTTGTAGCTAAAATTGGGCTCTCTAAAAGTACCGTCCATCGTGCAATCTGTGAACATCTTCATATGAAAAAAGTCAGTGCAAGATGTGTTCCGAAACTTCTTTCAGCTGTTCAGAGACAGGAGAGAGTGCGATGTGCTTCCGAGTTTTTTGATTTTTGTGGAGAAAACCCAAAGAATGTGATCGAGTGACTAGTGACTGATAATGAAACTATGGTCGTGTGCTTGTATTATGATGCAAAAAGCAAGCGCGAGTCAATGGAATGGTGTTATAAGGATGAAAAGCCATCCAGAAAGGCAAAGGTGCAACAATCCACCAATAAAACTCATGTGAACAATCTTTTGGGATTTCCAAGGTGTTTTGACGGTGGATTTTAAAGAACGCAATACAGTCATAAATGGCGAATGTTATGCTTCATTAATATATAAATTGCGAGACATAATAAAGGAGAAGCGCAGAGACAAGCTGTCTAAAGGCGTCCTGTTGCTTCACGACAACGCCCCTGTTCACACTGCCGGTGTTTCGAAGGATGCAGTCGTCAATGCGGGTTCACGGAACTGGAACATCCA